>CAUYPK010053246.1:0-10585 GCA_963574355.1 Loris lydekkerianus | reverse complement strand
TGTAATCCCACCAATCACCCTCCCTCCGCCCATTCTCCCCCTCCCTTTCCTCCTTCCCCATATCCTTATAATCCCAGGTTATAACTGGGTTATATTAATTCTGCTCTAAATTTGGTTATTTCTTTCCTTCTACTGGGTTTGAGGTTGGAATGTTCTTCCTGTTCCAGTTGCTTGAGATATCCCATTAAGTTGTTAATTTCCTCTCTTTCTGCTCTCTTGAGCAAGGCTTGCAGTGCTATCAATTTCCCTCTTAGGACTGCCTTTGCGGTATCCCAGAGGTTCTGATAATTCATGTTTTCATTGTCATTTTTTTCCAAAAATTTAGCAGTTTCCTTCTTAATCTCATCTATGACCCAGCTATCATTCAGCCTAAGGTTATTTAACTTCCATGTTTTTGTATGAGTATGCAAATTCCTGTTGTTACTGAGTTCAACTTTTATTCCCTGGTGGTCCAAGAGGATGCAAGGAATAATTTGTATTCCTTTAAATTTACTGAGGTTAGACTTGTGATCTAAGATGTGATCGATTTTGGAGTATGTTCCTTGGGCTGATGAGAAGTATATGTATTCAGTTTTGTTGGGATGAAATCTTCTATATATGTCTGCTAAATCCAGATGTTGGATGGTTAGGTTTAAATCTAAAATTTCTTTGCTCAGCTTCTTATTGGAGGATGTATCCAACACTGCCAAAGAAGTGTTGAAATCTCCGACTATTATGGAGCTGGAGGAAATCAAGTTGCTCATGTCTGTTAGAGTTTCTCTTATAAATTGAGGCACATTCTGGTTGGGTGCATAAATATTAATAATTGAAATCTCATCATATTGAGTATTACCCTTAACAAATATGAAGTGACCCTTATTATCCTTCCTTACTTTTGTTGATTTAAAGCCTATTGTGTCTGCAAATAGAATTGCAAAACCTGCTTTTTTCTGATTATCATTTGCATGAAATATGGATGAGCATCCTTTCACCCTGAGTCTATATTTATCATTTAAGGTAAGTTGTGACTTTTGTATGCAGCAAATATCTGGCATGAGTTTTGTATCCAGTCAGCCAACATGTGCCTCTTTAGAGGACAGTTTAAGCTGTTCACATTAACGAAGAATATTGATAAGTCTGGTAAAATTTTGGGCATCAAGTTTTTCAAAAGTCCAGTGGACATTTTTAGTTCTTTCACCACTGTGGAAGTTGGAATTTGATCCAAAGTTTCTGAGTGTTTTTACTTTTGTGATAGTGGATTGGGTTTATCATTATGGATGATGGGTCTGTGATTATCCTGAAAAGCTGGTTTGATTATGGTAAGTTTCTTGAACATGTGAATGTCATTAAAGTGTTTGATTTTTCCATCAGAAATGAAACTCAGTTTTGCTGGATACAGGATCTGGGGTAGAAAGTTATTTTGTTTTAGGAGATTAAAAGTCGATGACCACCCTCTTCTGGCTTGAAAAGTTTTAGCAGAGAGATCTGCAGTCATTCTTATATTCTTCCTTTTGTAGGTAATGGTTTTCTTACATCTGGCTACTTTCAGAATTTTCTCCTTCATATTAACTTTAGTGAAGTTAATTATGATGTGCCTAGGGGATGTCTTGTTCAGATTGAGTCATGCTAGGGTTCTGAAATTGTCTGCTATCTGAATTTCAGAATCTTTTGGCATGTCTGGAAAATTATCTTTCATAATTTCATGGAGAAGGGCCTCTGTGTCTTGCAAAGCTACTTCATCTTTCAGGGATTCCAATGCAGCAGATATTAGCCTTCTTCGAATTATCCCATAGCTCTCTGAGAGAATGATCCATTTTTGCTCTCCATTTCTCTTCTTCTTTGAGAGTTTGGCGCATTCTAAAGCTTTGTCTGCAATGTCAGAAATCCTTTCTTCTGCTTGCTCCGCTCTGTTACTGAGGGATTCTACTGTATTTTTCAGATATTTGTGGGCTGCAAATTCTTGCTTCAATGTGTCAAGATCTTTGTGGTTTTGTCTTTAAATTTGTTGAATTCTTGAGACAACTTTTGAATTTCTCCTTGAATTTCTAATTCCAACTTTTGAATTGGTCCTAGAATTTCTAATTGCAAAATTTCCTTCATTCTATTAATCTTGTTTGCGAACCAAATTCTGAATTCGATTTCTGCCATCTCAGCTATCTGTTTATGAATGAGATCTTTAGTTACATCTGCCATATCTTTCCTTGGGGGGCGGGTTGATCTACTCTGGTTATTCATGTTACCAGAGTTTTTCCACTGATTCTGCCTCATGATTATTTTACACTGTTTGACTTTTCCCCTAGAGGTTTGCCAAGGACCCATACAGTGCTACGGCCTGAGAAACTGGGGATCTGTTTGGTGTGGTGGGGCTAAGTGGCTCTGTCTTGTTTTCAGCTGGTCTCTTTCTGACCCTAGTGAAACAGTTACTCTGGGTTGAAGTCTCAGCTGTGGAGAAATACCAGCATTTAAGTCACCTCGCCCCCCCCCACAGGCAACAATTGGAAAAGGAAAATCAAACCTTCCTACAACCACACACCTAGGGCACCACTTGGATAGTCTTCAGGCAATTGGCTCAGTTCAAAAGGTCCAAATCAATTGTCTCAGTCAGCACCTGTCTCAGGTGGGAGAGTTTAAAAGATCTCTGGCAACTGGATCACAGGGGTCTGCTGACAACTCAAATGTGACTTGCTCTGGTGCTCTGTGAGGTCAGAAGGACCCACCCAGCAAATCGACTAGTCTGGGAAGGTTGATGCACCTCTGTCACACCCCACCTTGCACCTCTGTCACCCCTAGTCACTGTGCGACCCAGTTGCCTCCAGTGAGCAGATACTCCAGGGGTTTGCACCTGCCTGAATCACAAGGAAATCTATGTCTCCTCAGCAAGGCCTCTGCTCTCTGCCTCTATCCGACAGGGGGAGGTGAGTCCTGACAACCTCATGGGCTTGATGGAAGGCTGGGGGTGGGGTGTTCACTCAGTTCCAGCCCCGCCCCTTACTGATGTTACTGACTGAACAGAACAACTTTGCGGAATTTGTTTCTGTCCTAGCTAAATTCCCCTGTAGAGGAGAAGGTGTTTTGAGTTCACAGAACCTGCACCTCAGGCCCTGTCTTTGCTGCTGCAAAGATTTGTATTCACAGCTTGGTTAATTGTCATTTCTAGCCTCCTGCCCTCTTTTGTCTAGGCTGATGATCCCCTGAGGGCTAGGTGCATCTGAGGCTCAGTAAAGCAGTCCTCTGGGTCAGCCCTTCCCTGGGAGTCTGCGGCACTATGCGTGCATTTTCTACTCCCCACACTCCACCTATGCTGGTACCACCTCAGGCAAACCCTTTACTCATGTGGCATGTGTTTCCTCCCAGATGTTCCACTGGTGGTTGCCACCTGAGAAGATTCCTGGCCTCCTCTGGTTGCCCAGAGAGACAGGAGGTATGACTGCAGAATATCTAGGGGTGAGCCCTATTGTTGCTAAAAACAGCTGCTGTTCTGCGCCTCGGGGCACTGCCACTCTGGTGTGGTTCCCTCTCAGCTGACTGTCCTCTCCTCACCCCCATGCCACTCAATCAGCACTGACCAGCTGCAGTCCAGGCCCTGTCCATGCCCTGTTGAAAAATCATCTAAGAATACAGACTTCTGGGGGACAGGCCTCTAGATCTCAGAGTGAGAGTGGAAGGGAGTGCTGAGAGCTCAGAATTGCAGGTAGAGAATATATACAGTTTTATACAGTTTTATGCCTGGCAGGAGAGTGTAATGGCACCCTAGTAGGGGAAGTAGGTCCAGTTTTTAGAGGGTCTCTCTCATGCAGTCTAATGGGAGGACTTTTGAACTCTGCTTATTTGTTTATGGAGTACTCTGAGCCATTCTAATGGGGGAGTGGACTCCCATCCGCTTGGTGATGGATTTTGTACCTTTTGTTTGTATCCTTGGGGTCGCAACTCTTCTCAGCAGGGTTGATGTGCATTCTTCAACCTTCTCTCTTGGTGCAGTTCTAATCTGCCGGGTTACTTGCTAAATTTCTGTCCTTTTACTCTCCTTCTGGATGGGAGCCTCTGTGGAAAGCTGGCTTCAGTCAGCCATCTTGTCTCCTCCCCCCTCTTGCCTTTATTTTTAAGCCTTGTCAACAATCTTTGTCAGATTAATTGGAGTGTTCAGTTAATTTATATTTAATACAATAATTTATATGATTAGATTCATGTCTGCCATCTTGCTGTTTATTTTCTATTTGTCCTATTGAATTTTCATTCTATTGCTCTTATTCTGACTTCTTTGGGATTTATTATCTTTCAATATTTCACTTTGTGATCTTTATTAGCTTTTTAGCTATGCCCATGTATTGGTTTTATTGCTTACTTTAGAAATTATAGTTATCCCCTAAATGTTTCTCAGAGTGCCATTAGTTAGTAATATGCCACTACTCAAAAAATATAGAATTAGAGTGACATAATTTGGCAGTCTGACCTACTATGACTTCTACTCTTTGGGCTGTTGTAATGTATTTAACTTACATGTATGTCATGAGACACACAATACAATGCTATTATTTTTTCTTTACAAAGTCAATAATCTTAACTCATTTTGAATTTTATGTTTATCATAGCTAAACATATCTACTAACCCTTCGTTTCTCTCTGCAGATCTGTGCTTTCATCTTGTCTCATTTCTTCTGGCCTGAAGATCTTCCCTGAGTATTTCTATTGGTAAAAATCAGATCCTGACCATGATTCTTTCAGATTCCTTTATTTGCTGAGAGTGATTTTGTTTCATCTTTATTTCTAAATAACATTCTGTTAACTATAAAATTCGAGTTGAAATATTTTTCTTTCTGTACTTAAAAAAAAAAATGAACCCACAAATATTGTCTTTATTCTGACTTCCTTTGTTTCTGAGGAAAAGCTACCTTTCTTATTGTCGTTAATTTAAATATAATTTGTTTCCTCTCTCTGAATACATTTTACTATTTTCTCTTCATCTTTGGTTTTTGGGCATTTAATTAGGACATACTTTGACATCATTTCTTTTGGGTGTGTAGCATGTTTTTATTTCATTGGATTTTTGAGCTTTTTGAATTGTTGGGTTGATGACTTTAAACAACTTAGGAAGATTAACATTTGTTGTCTTTAAATATTTCTCTTGCTCTATTACTGTTTTCCCTTCTAAGACTTCTATTACATGCATGTTAGACTGTTTGATATAATCTATATATTTCTGATGTGCTACAATATTTATTTTCCATTTTTTTCTGTGTTCCAATGTGAATACTTTCTATTAACTTGTTTTTGAGCTTATTGATTTTTTTTGTTTGTTTTATTCAGCTTTCCTTTAAAGTGACTGAATCTTCACAATTTTAGTTTTTTTTAATTCTGAATTTTTTATTAGGATTTTTTCTTAAATAGATTTTAATTTCTTTGTTGAAATTATCTATTTTAATCAATTTTTAATTTTTTCTTTAACATTTTAGTATTTTTCAACAGTTATTTCAAGGTCTTTGTCTATTAATCCCTAAATCTATGTCATCTTTCAGTTCATTTAGATATTTTTGACAATTTGTTAAATGAAAAATGGCAACTCATTTCAAGTGGAATTACCTTTCCCTTTATTATGAACATAATTGGGCATCTTTCAAATATTCAAATTCCATTTGCAAACTCTGTAAATCTTTAGCCTTTTTTTCCCTATAGGTTTATTTTTTTTCTTCTTTATTTTAGGAAATTCTTCATATTTTAAGGCTGTTAGTCATTTTTGATATAGGTTGCTAGTATTTTCCCCCTCTTTGATTTTATTTCCTTATAAAGTTAAGCATAGATTTCTGAAGATCTATTTGACAGTCCAGTTGTTTAAGTCACCAGATGTTACATCAAACACAAATACACTCATTTAAAATTTTTTACTTATAACAGATTCTGGTCTTACTGTGGTGTCTTAGAAGGTTTTTTCCCAGCACATCTCTGTCTTTTGCACGTTGTTTGGCCATACTGAATTATGTTTGAAGACATCACATTATCTCTTTCCTTTTTGTGTAAACCTTCAATGACATTTTCCTTTCTTTTGAGAACTTCAAAATAGGATCGAAAGGCCACATTCTCTGCCAAGACTTCCCTGATGCCATCAGAGCTTTCATTACTTCTTTCTGTGATTTTCTCATGTTCCATTTACACTGTTTTTAAGAAAGTTGATTACAAGTCTGTTTCTCCTCTTCAAAGGCAGGGACCAGGTCTTTCTCACATCTCTGATCCCAGTTCCTACAGAGAGGTGCTCTGTGGATATTTTTAACAATGAAGAAAACTCTACTCAGAGCTGTGCCTCCTAAGAAGCTGGGGTGTCAAAGGTCCTAGCACACAATGATGGGGCCAGGTGCCTCAGCAGCCCAAAGATGGGTGGACATGAAAAGCAGGCATTTCTGGGGACTAAGCAGGATCAGGATCAGATGGATGCTACTGTGGGTAGCTAGCAGCCAGGCCCAGGGGGCAAATGCAGGGAAGTAAAATCAAGGTTAAATCATTCATTGGAAACATATAAGGTGTGCATCTTTATGCTAAATACTTCATGTAGTTTATAACATTTAGTCCCTCTTACAACTACATTGCAAGAGTTTTACAGATGAGGAATCAGACCCAGGGAGCACCTTTTGAAGATAACATTCCAATGGGCAATGGCAGCCTGAGGATCCATTCTCAGATTTCCCAGCCCTGAAGTGCAGATCACTGTTTGTCATGCCTTCATCTAGCATCATTTTGCAGTGTGATTTCAGGTACCTCTTCTCTATTTATAAGTTATTGTTTTTAACTACATAGACATGTGAACCATGCAGCTATTTTCTGAGTTTGAGGACCTAAGAGAAGGAAAGGAAAGCAGATATTTGATGAATCAAACTTGTTGATAACCTTCAGAATGGGAAATGATATTTGCATGTTACCAATCTGACAAAGGGTTGATAACTAGAGTCTATAAAGAACTCAGATTAATCAACAAAAAACAGCAATCTCATCTATCACTGGGCAAGAAACATGAACAGAACCTTTTCCAAAGAAGACCGGCAAATGGCAAAAAAAAAAAAAAAAAAAACACACATGAAAAAATGACCCTGGTATACCACTTGAAAATGACTCTGCCAACAAACACATGAAAAAACCTCCTAACCCCGGGGAGAATAGCCTGTATTGCAAAGTCTCAAAGCTGCAGATGCTGGTGTGAATGTGGAGAGAAGGGAACACTTTTATACTTTTGGTGAGACTGCAAACTAATACAGCCTCTTTGGAAAAAAGTATGGAGTATCCTCAAAGAACTCAAAATAAGGGTGGCGTCTGTGGCTCAGTGGGTAGGGCACCAGACCCATATACCGAGAGTGGTGGGTTCAAAGCCAGCCCTGGCCAACTGCAACAAAAAAAATAGCTGGGCGTTGTGGTAGGTGCCTGTAGTCCCAGCTACTCAGAAGGCTGAAGCAAGAGAATCACCTGAACCCAGGAGTTGGAGGTTGCTGTGAGCTGTGTGATACCATGGCACTCTACTGAGGGCAATAAAGTGAGACTCTGTCTCTACAACACCACCACCACCACCACCACCACCAACAACAACAACAACAAAAAGAACTCAAAATAGACCTTCCATTTGAACCCTCAATCCCATTACTAGGTTATCTACCTAGCAGAAAGGAAATAATTTTATCATAAGGACATTTGCACTAGATTGTTTATCATACCTCAGTTTACAATTGCCAACTTGTGGAATCATCAACCCATGAATAGATTACTAAACTGTAAATGAATACCACAGAATACTAGTCAGCTATAAAAAAGATGGAGGCTTTACATCTTTTGTATTAACCTGTATGGAGTTGGAGAACATTCTCCTTGGCAAATGATCACAAGAATGGAAAAGCAAGTTTCCAATCTACTCAATACTGACATGAAACAAGTAGAGGAGCAAGTACATGCCCACACGAAAGAAAAACTCAATTAAAATCAAATTGAAAGAAGGGGGGAGGAGGGAGGGGTGAGAGGGGAGGAGGGAGAAGGATTGGCGAGCTCCTCCCTAATGGGCACAATGTAAAGGTATATGGCACACCTCCTGGGTGAGGGACACAACTACAACAGGGCCTTTACCTAACAATCGCAAACAATGTAATCTAATCTTTGGCAACCTCCTATTAATCGTAAAAAAAAAGAAACTTGCTGATGTGTTCAAACCTGGTTGAGAAGGAGGAGACTGTCTGGACAAATATGCCAAACAAGAGACTTTAAAATGTCCCCTGTTGAGTGGTCACATGAGTTCCTTTTAAAGAGTTAGGTGGAACATTTATTGCCATACAAGATTCCATTTCTGGTGAGGTGATTAAAGAGATTTCTAATCTGAGATACTTCTCCTATCACGTTCAAACTGCCTTTCCCGAGGATGGTGTGTGTGCGTGGATGTGACGTTGTGCATGCCCATTTTGTGCACACACTTGTGTGTTGTATGTACACAAGTGTGTGTTAGTGTCTGAGCGCAAGTGGATGTGAATCTGAGTGTGAGGTTGTGTGTGTGTTTGTGTGTGTGCTGCAGACACAGATCCGCATTTTCATATTTTATCACTCGTTAGTTCAAAAAAGTATTAGCTGAAGCTTTGAGGAAGCAATAATTATCAAAACTGGCAAAAATACCAGCATCAATTCAATTTGAAAATAGTTTCAGTGGCCAAAATAGATTGTATTTTGTTGAAGAAAATAATTTTTACTAATTTTAGATCGGAAGAGTTAAACAAATAAAACCTTTAATGAAGACTTCTAATTATTTCCCTCTCCCTTTTATTAAATCTCTAGATTATATGAAAATTATTTAAAATGTGGTCTCTTCTCTCTCTCTTATTTTATTTTATTATTATTTTTTTTTTTTGAGAAGGAATGAAGTTTATTACTTGGCTGGCAAAGGGGAAAAATGGCAGAAAATGGTCTCAAAACCCAAGTTCCTGCTTCTGTGCAAAAGCTCTAAGCCTTTCAAGGTTCTGATCCCGTAATCTCATTTTGGGCTAATCCCATTTTCAGCTAAAACCATCTGATGATCTCCATCCCGATTAATTCTATCTTAGGCTAAAATGATCTGGTGACCTCTACCCATCCCGTCTTCCGCTAAGAAGACCATGTGACCTCTGTCCGGATGATTCCCTAGAGCCATTTCCAGAGATGTTCCCTGCCCCTCCTGAGCACAGGGCGGAGGCAGGTTTCAGTTACCAAAATGTTGAGGAGACAGAATGTATTTTTTTTCCCACTTTTTCTCTGTAATGTCTTCCCCACCGTCAAATTTCCCCTTCCACATCTATGGGATAAGGAGCAATGTGGGGGCTTAAATTAAGCCTGTTCGTAAAGGGCTGGTCTTATCCAGAGAAGGGTCAGCAACAATACCTTATTTCACTTTAGCTGGGCTTTGTGTCATTTTCATTCTAGATATAGGGCTTTCTTACTTGCTGGGTTACCTCTGCTACAAAGGAGGGTGATGAAGAGGAAGGGAACTGGGGGATTACTACTTTGTGGAATCCCCTGAGGGGAGGTGGGGTAGTGTACCCATCACGCTGACCTGTTAATGTGCTCCAGGAAGCAGAGGCCAGATCTGAGCTCAGAGCACTGGTCGGGTGAGTTTGTCTGGGAGTTCACTTTCTTCCTGGTTGAGCCTGGGGAGGCTGTGTGTTTCCGGGAATTTGTCTGTTTCTTCAATTATTCTGTTGATGTACGTAGAGGTTTTGTAGTATTCAGGGATTGAAAGTTGTAAGCAATGGCGCTCAGAGATGAGCCCCACGTGGAGATGTTCAGGCCAGGCTTATCAAAGGGGGAAGGTGACCCACCTTGGCAGTGCAAAGATGGCATCTGCACCCCCACAGAGGTAAGTTAGACACCCTGTTATGTGGGACCACAGGAGGTAAGCAAATTCCACAGCTTGCCTGGAAAGTCAGTTTCTTTTGGTGGAAATATTTTAGGGATGAGCTGGCCTGATCCTTTGTATCTTTCATCTTAGGAGGAGAGGGGAAGGAGAGGAGGGAAGAGGCATCAAAGAATTAGTTCAGCAGCCCCCTCCCTGGCTCCCTCGTGGTGCCAAGATGGTGATGGCTGCAGATGTACCTCCCCCTTGTGGTGTGCAGCTCAGGGGCAGGCGGTGGGTCCTCCTATCCTCCCAGGTTTGTTCTGGCTGTGGCTCCTCCCTGCATCCCACCTAGGCTGGCTGAAAAATTCAGCAAGGGATGGAGGTCTCTTTTCATCAAAAATCTTACATGCACAGATCATTTCATATACCATAAACCATGAGTTTATCTCAAACAGAGTTTGAGATTCAACATTTTAACTCTGTAGTGGCAGGTCGACCATTTCTCCCCTGCAGAGCTGTGATCTCACTTTTTTTTTTTTGCAGTTTTTAGCCAGGCTGGGTTTGAACCAACCATCTCTGGCATATGGGGCCAGTGCCTTACTCCTTTGAGCTACAGGCACCACCCTTGATCTCACTATTTTTTTTTTTTTCTTTATAATTCAAGCAAAAGAGAAATGAGAGTGGGTAAATTGACAGATCAAAAGTCTCAGAATTTTTAAGCTAGAACCCAAGTCTCTCTGAGCAGTGCTGAGTACGCTCACAGTGCTGCCCCCTTGATTGTGCTAA
>CAUYPK010053245.1:0-15116 GCA_963574355.1 Loris lydekkerianus | reverse complement strand
AGAAATGTCCCTTCTATACCAATTTTCTTAAGTGTTCTGATCATGAAGGGATGCTGGATATTATCAAAAGCTTTTTCTGCATCAATTGAAAGAATCATATGGTCCTTATTTTTAGGTTTGTTTATGTGTTGAATTACATTGATAGATTTACGTATATTGAACCAGCCTTGAGATACCTGGGATAAATCCGACTTGGTCATGGTGTATAATTTTTTTGATGGGTTGTTGGATTCTGTTTGTTAGAATCTTAATGAGTATTTTAGCATCTATATTCATTAGTGATATTGGTCTATACTTTTCTTTTCTTGTTGGGTCTTTCCCTGGTTTGGGGATCCCACTACAAAATGTTTGTGAGATAGATGGTGTCAAATGATTAGTTTGTCAGAGAACAATGACAGTCTAAAAGGAATACAGGCTAGATATATTGCTCATTCTAAAAATATTTCAAAGAATAAAAGAAAAGTGAATGCTAAAAATTAAATAAACATAAAAAATAATGAGAAATCAAAACAGGAGCTTTCTGTTGTGGAAGGAATCAGGCGCATGACATTTATCAGATCTTAATAATTAATAATTAAAATATTATACAATGATGTATTTTAATAAACATTTAATTTATTAGTTTATATATTCCATTATAAACATAATTTACATTCTCACTATTTTAAATATAATATTTTAGAGAATTCTGTCATAGGTTTCAAAAATAAGCAGATTCTGCTTAAAGTTTATTCCTATCCTTGATGCAGAAGGGCCTACAATTCTTCCAAACATGAATTTATTTACAAAGTTCAAAACAGTTGATCTGTCTTTAATATTGTTGTTTCATAAATTAAAAGACTCATTTTTCAGATACAAAATAGCTGTATTCTCTGAATACACATGTATTGTTTAAAATTGTCAGTGGGGACAGCAGGTTTGTCTGAAACATTCAATATGTCCTGAAGGTCAGTATATTTGAATTGTGCTAAGTTTGGCCTGTCAGAGTGCCTGGAGTAGCTGGTATTAATTTTCAGCACAGTCTGAGGCTCCAGGGAAGGTCAGAATGCTTGCAACTATTGGTGTTGGTGTGAGATAACCAGTATCTCCACAGATACTAATTTTTCAGAGTGGCCAAAGGGCCTCCTGTTGGGCATCTAGAGTGGACTGGGTTTTATACATCTCTCTTTTTCCCAAGTCCCAATTTCAACCTCCCTTATGTCAGGGAAGCTCTCATGACTCTCACTTGCTCCTGCTGAAAGTCACACTTCATCGAAATGTTTTATACAAAAAGTTTTCATAAGCATTATCTGTAATAGATAAGCAAATATATACTTAGTCCAGCTTATCTTCTGTAACATTGCTTAGAAATATTATTAAACATTTTTTCAGTAAAAAGCAAAAAATGTACATTTAGAAGAACTAAGACCTAGCACTGAAGTGATTACTAGTATCGCTATTGTTAACAATAATCCATGTACATTTCAAAATAGCTGGAAAAGAATAATTCGAATGTTAGTAGCATAGAGAAAAGAGAAATATTTAAGATGATGGTATCCCAATTACCCTGATTTAATCTTTACTGGTTATATGGATGTATCAAAATGTCACAGGTACACCAAAAACATGTACCTCTACTATATAGCAGTAAAAAAACCTATTTTATGACATAATTATTTAATAGCTATGAGTTTTATAGAGCTCATGACATTTTTTTTTTCTATTTAGGATAAATTTGGCTTTACTATGTAAATCAGTATCTACAATTGGAGTTTGGAAGTGTTTTTCTTACAGTTTTCTATAACAAAATTTAAATTAGAAAGAATAATCATCAGGAAATGTACCATTTAGTAAGGAGGTAGAGGTCAGAACAGTTAATCAATATTTTAATAAGCCTAATTGAAGCCATAGATGGCTTTGAAATAAATAAATTATCTGGATGTAAATAATCTCAATGGAATTTCTTAGAGTCCATCTTCTGTATTGACTTATTAATTATGAGCTAATTTATCCTGAGGAGTGGTCAGTTTTTAAATTCACTTCTGTTCATTCATAGAGAATTATAGAAAGCATACATGTTTTATGCTGTACGATTTCTCACCATGTTCACTATATTAGTGATGTGGCTATTCACAATTGAAAGGAATTTCAGAAATGATTGAAATGTTTGATACCACGTTAAACCAGAATATACATTTGAAATTCAACTTAAAATTCAGAAATAGCAATTATGTAGAAAGAAGTGTACTTTTTACATACATTTCTTTTTCTGCTATGCCTTGTGGCAAGATGGAAAAACAGTAATGCTACACTTCCGACTTTCATTTTGGTATAATCCTATATCTAAAAAGAGGAAAATTAGAGAGGTATAATAATTTTTAAAATACATATTATATTGTTAATTAAGTGCCAGGGATATTTTCCCCCGAGGTATTCATTAGTGTTAATTTTCCAAATACGCTGTTATTACAAAACAAGATTGTGTAGAAAAGAAAAAAAATTCTTATTCTGAATATTAATCCTAACTCAAACATGGCTTATTACCAAGTATTACTCTACTACTGAAGAATCAGAAATCATTCCCTTGATAACTGGGAGAAAATGCAGTGCAAATACAAGGATAGAATTAAAATCTTGTCAAAGACATAGAACCTTTTGAAATTGACAAAAGGTCTGCTGGAGAATTGTTTTCATCACATACTATTGCCATCGGAGATTAAACAAAGTTAGAATGAGCAAGAGAAAATTAAAATTGAGCAAGAGAAAATCAACAAAATTGATTACATGAAAGGCCTTTCAGAAGGTAATAATTTCAATATTAAAGATGAGGGAGACATTTTGAAAACTAAAGAAGCCACAAAATAATTTCATTAAAATATCAAAAGTGAAATGAAAGATACACTAATGTTGTATGGTAAACATTACAGTTGCGGGCATGTCAAAAACCATAATAGTTCACAATTTCTAATGCACTTCTGTGAAACTTAAGATATCCTTAAATAATGTACATATCTTAATGTACATTTAAGAGATTTAAAAACCTCTGCAGGGCATGTCAAAAACCATAATAGTTCACAATTTTGAATGCACTTCTGTGAAACTTAAGATATCCTTAAATAATGTACATATCTTAATGTACATTTAAGAAATTTAAAAATCCTCTGCAATTTTGTTCCTCAGAGTTTCATGGTTCTCCTTGCAGAGACCTTTCATCTCCTTGGTTAAGTATATTCCAAGATATTTTATTTTCTTTTGTAGCTATTGCAAATGGTGTTGAGTCTTTGATTTGATTCTCAGTTTGACTATTATAAGTATATAGAAATGCTACAGATTTATGTATATTGATTTCGTATACTGAGATTTTGCTGAATTTATCAATTTCAGGAGACTTCTTGTGGAATATTTAGATTTTTATGAATACACAATCATATCATCAGCAAAGAATGATAGTTAGTCTTAGTCCTCCTCTTTCCTGATTTGGATACCCTTAATATTCTTCTCTTTTTTTGATTGCCCCAACTAGAATATCAAGCAATATACTGAATAGAAGTGGTGACAGTGGGATGCTTGTCTTGTTCCAGTTCATAGGGGGAGTGCTTTCAAATTTTCCTCATTCAGTATGACGTTGGCTGTGGGATTGTCATACATGCCTTTTATAATTCAGAGATACGTTTCTTCTGTGCCTAGATACATTCCTTCTGAACATTTTTATCATAAAAGATTTCTACAAGGAGAACTATGAAATACTTAGGAAAAAAATCACAGAGAATACAAATGAACGGGAAAACATATCATACCCATGGACAAGTAGAATTAACATTGTTATAATGTCCATAATGTAAAGGTGATTTATAATTCAACTCAATTCTCATGAAGTTAGACTTTGCAGACCTCGAATAAAATGATTGTACAGTTCATTTGAAACCAGAAAAGAGCCCAGATAGCCAAAATAATCTTAAGCTAAAAGAATAAAACTGTAGGCATAACATTACCAGACTTCAAACTATACTGTAAGACTATAGTAACCAAAACAGCACAGTACTGGAACAAAAAAAAAGACATAGACCAAGAGAACAGAACAGTGACTCAGACATAAAACCATCTGTCTACAGCGGACTGACCTTGACAAAGCAGGGAACAATGTATGCTGGAGAAAAGAAGCCCTACTTAATAAAGTAGGCTGTGAAAATTGGACAGCCACATGCAGAAGAATGAAATAGGATCCCTCTCTCTCCCCACTCACAAAACTTAATTCACAATGGATTTATCTAAGACATAAAACCATAAGAATTCTAGAGGAAAATATATAGAAAACTCTAGATCTCCACTTAGGCAAAGAATTTATAGAAAAGACCCCAGTGGCAATTGTGGCAACACAATAACTAATAAATAAGATTTGATTAAACTAAAACATTTCCATACAGCTAAGGAAACAATCAATAGAATGGGAGAAAATATTTGAAAGCTACACATCCAATAAATAATTTCAGAATTCAAGCAAATCAGTAAAAATAAAAAAAACACTGTTTAAAAGTAGGCAAAAGGCATCAACGGATGCTTTTCAAAAGAAAAACAAAAGGCCAAGAAACATTTGAAGAAATGTTCAATGTTGCTAATCATTAGGGAAATGCAAATTAAAACCACAATGAAATATCTCCTGACCCTACTTAGGCTGCTGGCTTTTATTAAAAAGTCCAAAAGCAGTAGATACTGGTGTGGCTGCAAAGAGAGAGGAATGCTTATATACTATTGATTAAACTGCAATTAGTCTCTATGAAAAACAATGTGGAGATTCCTCACACAACTACAAGTAGACCTACTGTTCAATCCAGCAATTCCACTGCTGGGTATTTAACCAAAGGATAATAAGTCATTTTGTCAAAAAGACACCTGTGCTTAAATGTTTATTGCAGCAAAATTCATAACTGAAAATACAAGTGCCCACCAGTTCATGAGTAGATTAATAAAACATGGTATATGTACACCATTGGTACCACTCAGCCATTGACATAAAGATTTTTGCAACAATTTGGATGGAACCAGAGATCGTTCTCCTAAGTACAGCAAGAAAAGAAAGACAAACACCACAGGGACTCCCTATTTAGTAGGAACTAACAGAAGAGCACCCAAGTGCACAGAGAGAAGTAACACTCAGTGAAAACCAACCAGGAGGAGAGTGGGGATAGGGAGGGGAGTCAGCCAACCTCTTAGAGACTAGGGATACTATTTGGATGATGGACACACCTATAGACAGGACTCAAAATTATATCATACTATAATTATACAAAATTAATCAATGTAACCTTAAACATTAGTACCCCTTAATATTTTGAAATTTTAAAAAAGATTGATGAAATCATTCTCCTATGTAATATGAAATCCTATTCTTTTGTTCACTTGGTTTATTTTAAATTGCCAGTGAGCCTTATTCCTATTACCCTATCAGAAACTCTACCTCCTATATTAATATGTGTATGTATCTATCTGTTTATCTAAACACACATTGCCCATCCATGTGGCTTATAGGTACAAATATATAGTATAGTTAAATAAACTACATTAGAAATTATAAAAATGTAGAACATTAAACAGCACCACCAGAATGCCTCTTTTAGTATTACTCAGATATTTCCTATTCGTAGAAAAGACAAATTAGGATAAAACTTGTTTCCTCTGTGAAAACAACCTTAATTTTTTAATCAACAAAAATGTATAAGCCCACGTGCATAGATAAATGTCCACAAAGAGTAAAATACCTAAAAAATGCCATGTTAGTTGGATTGAATGTAATAATGAAAATCTGATTGTTGGAATAAATTGTTTTTCAGAGATGGGTGATCTTGGCAGTGACAGGTACAGAAATGATGTTTTATCAGAAATGTGTCAAGAAGTTTGGAGGTGTCCCATGGAAATGGAAAAATTTTGTTAACAAAATTAAAGGTGTTTTCAATCACATATAAAAAGGATTAGAATGTTCAAGGATCACTCCCATTAATAGAATGTCATCAAATAAATGCAAGAATAAAAAAGATCATTGAGATAATTATAACAAAAAGATGGCATAAGCTTAATAATTTACAAGTGTTAAAACTAATGGACACTCAGTTTAATTTTTGTCATTAGAGCGGTTGAAAAACTGAATGAGTTGCCACGTGAAGTGGTGTCATTTCTGACATTGGAGGAGCCCTGAAAAATACAACTACTTCCTGAATATGTTATTTGAGAATATCTAACACTAGAGAAAACTGACCGAAACCTTTTTCGTAACTGAGTATCACAAGTGGGTCAGGATTTGGACAGACTCTTGTCCTGGAGAACGCTATGTTATCAATGAAATCTAATATTGTGCCTGCTAACAGAATTCTTCTTCATTTAAACTCAGGCTATATAAAGGGCTCTAAACATAGGTAGACTAAAAGTGTTCTCTTTCTTGGTTTGTGTTTTGAGGATTTGCAAGTATATATAAATGACTCTGAAAAGGACATAGTACACAGCTGACAAAGGTAACTGCCATTAACTTTACAATATTTGTTTATAATAGCTGCTGATTAATTTATAAATATTCTTAATAATTAAGAATTCTGCACTGAGAAAATCTTTTTGATCACAGTAGAGTAATAAAGAAAAGGTGATAGAAGTTGTAATATTAAATAGATTGAGGTAAGTTTCATTGTCTAGGTTAGTTCTGGCTATTTTTATTTTTTAAAAATAATCCTCAGAATAAAAGTCTACCCTCTTCTATATTGAATATCTTATTTCTAAAAGTGGAATGTAGAAGAAAAAAACATCTTCTTAACCAAAGATCTCGGGGTAATTTTAATTTATTGAATTTCTTTCTGCAATTTTGAGGTGTTTTGTAACATACAAAGTAGATGGGGGCTTCAAATGTGGCAGACAGAGCCGATGATTTTGGTGTTTTTATTCTATCCCCACTGGATTGGACAGTTCCCCAGGACATAAACTATGAGCCACCTCAACAACTTCTACTTTTATGCTAGGGCTTCTTGGGAAACTGAGGGATCTTACTGAGTGCACCCACAGAGCAACTACTTATATATCAGCCCAAAAGTCTGGAGATGTTTCTGCCTTTGGGGAAGAGCCTTATCCAGTAGGGAACAAGAGTCAGGGGGCAATTGCTTCATTTCTTAATCATTCTAAGGAAACTTCTGATTTTCCTTCTTCATTAGGCCCTCATTGTATACTCAATTATTTATTGCTCTGTAACAAATTACCCTCCAATTTCTATGGCTTAAAATAACAAGCATTTCTTCTCTCACAGTTTTTGTAGGTCAAGAACTTAGGAGTAGCTTATCTGGGCTGTCCTGTTTCAGGGCCTTTCAGGAGGTTGCAGTAAGGATGCCAGCTGGCTTATAGTCACACGAAGATTTAATGGGACTGAAAGATCCTCTTCTAAGCTCATTCATGCAGCTGTTGGTCAGAACCCCTAGTTCTTGTTCCCGAGGGGTTCTTCAAAATATTACTGGAGTGTCCTCATGGCATAGCAGCTAGTTTACCCAACAGACCAAAAGAGAAAAAGAGGAGACCATGCTTTCAATGAGAGAAGTAGGCTTCGTGTTTTGAAAGCTATAAAAGAATTTTAATGCCATGTCAGTTGGACAGAGCCCTTGTTACCTTCAATGACAACATGCTAACTTTATTGATCTAGTTTCAACAACTATTTAGGCAATATTCTGATTTGTGAAGTGATCTCCAGAAACTTAGATTTATGTACCATAATTGCTTTCTGAGAATATCTCTCTTAATCAGCCTCAATAATTGATATTAATGATAAGAGAATTACTCAGGATAAAAGCAAAAATGTTAAATTTAAAATGACCTTTAAGATATCTAATTCAGGCAATTCTAATAAAAGTGCCTATTTTACATGTGAATTAGGACTATATTTTATATAGTTTACTTAAGTCGATAATTAAATCACACATTTGGAAATACATATAGTAATTTAGTTTCCAATCCATCACAATCTCTGCAATAAATAAATGAAATGAGTTTAAAATATCTGCATTTTAAAAAATTAGACAGTGTAATGTGCTCAATAGAACAGTACAGAAAATACTGAAAAGAGTGACAGTATGATATTTACTGAACAATAAATCAAGGGTATTCTTGTGAGACCTTAGCTCTGCCTATTAGCTAGGGTATCCCTGACTTAATAACCTGAGGTTCTTACTATGTTTTGCAAAGGTCTGGTAGTTTACAATATCAAACTCTCTATGTAACTATTAAAATGGTTAATGTTGTAATTGCATGGTCATTCACATAAGAGATAAAAATAAGTAAAAATATTTGGATTCCAATGTTCTACATCAGCTTTATGACAATCCAGTTTTGTTATGGAATGTATCATCAAGGACATAGAAGAGACAGGGGATCAGTGATCAGAGAGGCGTAAAATGGGTTGGTTTGGTTTGGTTTTCCCTGTGACAGTTCTTCAGCACTATGGCTGTTTATGTGAAAATAAGCCAAAAATTACCAAAAGTTTAAATGTTTGAGTAAGACATCAATAAATAAATAAATAAAATTAAGCAGAAGTAATATCCTGGTCTGTGGATTTCTACTTGGAGATTTTCTATTCATGAGTAATTAAAATCAGTTACCTATAAAATGAGTGTCTGATGTTCAGAAATATATACATTTCATATTTTAATATATTTTAAAGAAAGGGAGTTATGTGCAGTTTTAGTCACTAAATGTTACAAAAAAGAAGGTAAATCACATAAAAGATCTGTGAGGATTCTGAAATTATGAGAAATAATTTCGTATTTACATATCTGCCACTTGTTAGGTATTCTAACTTGAGAATTATTGGCTTCCACACAGTTCCTAATAATGAAAAATCACTCAGCTTCTGAGCATGTAGGGTTAATGTTTTTAAAGTCGATACTTGCAATTTAAAAAAATCATGTTATAATGTGGTTCCTTCCTTGACAGTTATTAAACTATATCTCGTTTAATTGTATTATCAAAGCCCAGCAAATGGGCTATGTACCCAGTAATAGAGTACAACTGTCCTTCTTTTAAAACTGTACAGTAAATACTTTAAAGGCAAATAAGAGTTTAGTGAGTGTATGTAAGGTAAATTAGTCCAATTTAAATTGTTACTCATTTCCAATGAAAAAGTGAGAGGCTTTCTGAATAGAATCAATCATGTGAGATGGAAATTCCATTTTTGAATGCTTCTTGTTTTTTCTTATTCCAATTGTATGATGCCAGATGTTATTTTTTTTAATGAATAGAGCAGTTCTGGAGAATTTCTTTGTTATATGCTTCGTAATTGATCTTGATAAATGAACGAATTGGTGGCTATGGTTTAGTAGAAGCCATAGAGTTCCCAAGGGCAACAAGACCAATAGGAAACATGCATAGGCTTCACCTTTCTGGGAGAGGAGCAAGTGAAGGAAGATAATGGAAAATAAAAACCACAATGTTGGTCTTAATAAAAGCAGCTATATCAAAGGAGGGTGGCACCTGTGGCCCACTGGGTAGGGCGCCAGCCCCATATACCGAGGGTGGCAGGTTCATACCTGGCCCCTGCCAAACTGCAACAAAAAAATAGCTGGGCATTGTGGCAGGCCAGCTACTCCAGAGGCTGAGGCAAGCGAATCACCTAAGCCCAGGAGTTGGAGTTGGAGGTTGCTGTGAGCTGTGACATCACAGCACTCTACAGAGAGTGACAAACTGAGACTCTGTCTCTACAAAAAAAAATAAATAATAAATTTTAAAAAAAAAGCTATATCAAAGGAACAGTATCAGCAATAGCAATAGTAAAGCCTTAGAGGAGGATCTGCAGGAAGGAGAGCTCAGGCACGAGGTGGTGACTAGCACAGTGGTTATGGGATTGTATCCAGATCAGGTGCTGATTAAAGCAGCTACAAACCATATGAAACAATTTCATTTGCAACTTCTATGTAACAACAGGTGGCAATGCAGTATTTTCCAATTTGAAAACCCATTTGAGGTGGCAGCTACAGCAGTTAAAACTAATTTTTTTTTTTTTTGTATCAAAAACATAAGTGGAAGTATGATGGTAGGTTGCTCTAAAGTTTAATTCTGAGTTCTCATTAAAAAATTGCTGTAAATATTTTATTTGTTTAATTGCTATGCTTCAAAATGAAATTATATTTTATGCCCTCCTCCCAGCATTGTAGAATAATGCTTAGGTTAAAAGCCCATTATGACAGTGTCGTCACATAATGGTATTTTAATAGTTATTAAGAAATGCTTTTGTATAAAAAAAGGGAATATATAATTTAAATCTATCAGACATTCTATTAAAATATTTCTAAAGTGAATAAATGTATATGGGATTAAGCTGTCTATAATAAATCATTCTGTTTCCCCATATGTTAAAGATTTTTATGGGTCATGTTATAAATATTTTTATGGCACATAGAATTATAAGCTGCTATGCACTTTTATTTTATAAGAATTTTCAAAAAATTTCTACCAGGCATTTTCTAAGAATATGAATATCACATATCCCTGCCTGAAATAAGAGTAAAAGTTTACCATGAAAAGTTCAAAAGTCAGCACATAGGCCCTTTGTAAATAACAAGAAGATAATTGCATCCAACATACCCTGAAATCAGCAAATGGACTTCATTGCAGGGAAACAGGCTTGACATTCATAAAGCATTCAAGGTAATTAACAGCTGATTAAGAGAAAAGTATAGATCATATCAATCATTATAATATCATAAATCTTTTGAACACTATAATCATATTATTATATTAACAGATGAATATGCAAAACAATGCACAAAAATAATTTGACAAAATCATGGTAGTGTCAGAAGAAACTAGGAATAAAAGAGAACCTGCTTAACCTAATAAAGGGCACATGTAAAAACCGACAGCTAATGCCATGCTTAATGATGAAATATGAAACTATTTCTCAAGATTAGAGAACAGTCAAGGATGTGACCTCGCAACACTCCAACTTAACATCATATTAGAAGTCCTTCTGAGTGAAGAAGAGCAGAAACAATAAATAAAATGTATAAAGATTGAACAGGAGAAAACCAGAACCATCATTATTTATAGATATAATAATTATGTTCGTAGAAACCCCAAGGAATCTGCTATTATTTTAAGCCTGGAACTAAATAAGCAAGTGTATTACAGTTGCAGACTCTAAGGTCAGTACATGTAAAAGTGGATGGCTTTCTAACAATAAACATTGGAGAGAAAAAACACAACAAGAATGCCACTTTTAATAGCAACCAAGAATAAAGAATTTAGGTGTAAATTAAGCAAAATATGTATAATATATGTGTGCGGAAAACTATAAAATACTGATGAAATATGTGAATGAAGACTAAATACATGGAGAGATATATTTTATCTATGAATTGAAGGACTCAGCCTTGCTATTAAATATTATTTCTTTCCAACTTGATTTGTAGATTCAAAGCAATTCAACTCCAAATCCCGAAGACATTTATATACACATATATGTGGACAAATAAATTCAAATTGTTTATGTAGACACGTCTCATTTAAGGAGGTGGAGCTAAAGTCTACATCCCTTGTGAGCGAGCTCCACATAGCAACTTCTCTCCAAAGAACACTTTTGATACAGTGTGATAAGAGTGAGCTTTGTCTATGATGTATTTCTCCCCAGAATTCATAACACCAAGGAATAACACAAAAGAAGACCTAAGTTATAGACCTAAGTCAAAAGGTTTTACCAATGTGCCTCACAACAGTTAAGATTATAAAAATAAGGAAATATGCCTCAGAAGATACAGCAACTAGATATAATGTAGTAGTCTGAATATGATTCTGGAACAGATATAAAGAATAAAGAACTTTAGGTAAAATCTAAGTAAATCCTCATAAAGACTTCAGTAATAATGCATCTGTATTGTGTCATTATTCATGACAAATGTACCTTATTAATGTAAGATATTAATAATAAGGGAATCAGGGTATGGGGCACATGGAAACTTTCTGTACTACACTCACAACTTTTCTATAAATCTAAAATTATTCCAAAATAAAAAGTTTATTGTAGCCTTTTGTTTAAAAATTAGCTCCTTAAAAAAAAAAAAAAAAAAAAAATCACTATAAGGTATGTAGTTTTTTCCTTTGCAGTGAAAATTTTAAACATATTAATATGGTTGGTGGATAAAAATGTAGATAAATGAGCATTTCATATAATGTTAGCAAATATCTAAAATATGATGTATTTTTGAAGAATAATTTATGATATCAAAAGAAAGACAGGGAACACTTCAATTATTAACAAAATGAGCCCTGAGTTTGTTTCTTTTGCATGCAAGGGAACATCACCAGTGAAGAACTCTTCTGAAAAACAAAGTGTCATGGGTTTTACTTTGTTGTACAAATCGGAGGATGTTGATGGTCTCAGTGGGAATTCAATATGCATAGGGGAAAATGAGTCCATCTATAAATCCATACACAGTTAAAATAGGTGTTCTTATTAATTGGTTAGGTCCAGGGGGTCCAGCAGAGTGGGGTCCCTAACATTCAGGATCATTTAATATTCACAGCTACCTAACTTTGGCTCAGTAAAAACAGTTGCAGTGAAACACAAAATACAGTTTTTACATCACCTAAGTGTCTGTGTGTCTATCTAAAAATAAAACAGTAGCTAAATTTGGCCAGCTTATGAGTACAGGTTGTATAGAAAGGAATTACACTTGCTGGTTTTAAATTCTACTTTTGCAATTTGCTAGTCCTGTGACCTTGATAAAGTTGCTTATTGTGAGTAAGTTTTAGTAAATATTGGCTTGCATAAAATTATAGTCTATCAATATATAAATAATCTAATCATTCTTTATTAATGTATCCTTTCTCACTATCCTCATGCACCCAAACTGTGCATGCATGTGTTACCTTTAAGACATGAAAAACTACTTTCAATTTCTGGATTAACCCATACTCCTTTATTCTCACTCTTGCATATACCCTTTTCCATAGTAGGAATTCATCTCTCTATACGCTGATTATAGCATGTATCATATTATTGTGTTTGGTATTTGTCTATTTTCCCAACTAGTGTGGGTGCTTATTGAAGGCAGACAGAAAGTTTTATTTTGCTTTGTGGTCTTCACATTCATTCTGGGTGTGCTTTCATGTAAGCACCTGGTAAATATGAAACTATTACTTCTGAACATTGCACTTTCATCAATGTTTGTGGATCTGACGCATAGTTTGACAACTGGCATCTAGTTATTTTATAGAAAATTATTCCTCTAAAATAATAATAGAAGGAAGTACAATAACCTGTGACCTATTGACTGTTTCCATATTTATTCATCCAATTATGGAGCTTATCTTTTATGAAATGCCTCCAATTTCTCTATTCTAAGAGCCTCCTATACACATCTGTTTTTTTCAAGCTATTCTCTTGGGTTTGAGAAGACATACACATTAACATCATTTCCTGCATTAGTTCCTTAGGAATAACATAACAAATTATCACAAACTTGAAAGCTTGAAGCACCAGAAATATATTTGCTCACAGTTGTGGAGACCAGAAGCCTCTGACCTAGTCCCCCCAGTTACCTCTTTCTATATTTCTTCTTCAAATTATGGAGCATACCCTTCATGAAGTGACTCCAATTTTTCTATCCTAAGAATACCCTGGAGACCTTTGTTTTATTTCCTTTCAAATTGTTCACTTGGATTTGAGCAGACACACACATGAATAGTATTTCCTATATTAGTTCCCTAAAATTGACAAATTACCACAAGCTTGGTAGTTTAAAGCAACAGAAATTCATTTGCTCATAGTCATGGAAAAGAGAAATCTAAAATCCAGGTGACACTTCCAAAGGGGCTGAGGAGGAATCCTCCTTTCCCTCTTTCAGTACCTACAGGCTCCAGGTGTTCCTTGACTCAGGGCCGTGTGACTTCAGTCTCCATCTTCTCTTGGCTTCAAGTGAAGCCTTCTCCCTTCTCTGTTGTGTGTCTCTGTGTCTCTTCTCATAAGGACACATGATATTGGATTTAGGGACCACCTAGTTAATCTAGGATGACCTCATTTTAAGATACTTAACTTAGTTACATCTGCAAAGATATTTTTTCCAAATACAGTTACATCCACAAGTGCTGAGAGTTAGCATTTTGCACATATTATATTGGGGCCACAATTCAACCAATTTTATACGCTAAGGCAAGCTCCAAGCTCCATGATGTTGCAACTCTGAAAACACATTTGAAGGACAGAATTCCAAGGTGAAAGATAATATTGCTCCTGTGTGTACTATACATACAAACATATTTTTTTACTTTTCTTTTATAGATGTCTTCCTGGATTTTCTGGTCAATTTTGTGAAATCAATATAAATGAGTGCTCTTCATCACCATGTCTACATGGCGCAAACTGTGAAGATCACAGCAATGGATATATTTGCAAATGTCAACAAGGTAATTGTTGAAAAAATAATAAGCATACTACATATATATCATAATACACATATATGTTCATATACACATATATGAATATTTGAGTATTATGCAATTTTGACAGTTCATTCTCCTAAAAGCATTGTTGACTATCAGTCAAGTTCTTTTTTTTTTTCTTTTGAGACAGAGTCTCAAGCTGTCACCCTGAGTAGAGTGCCGTGGCATCACAACTCACAGCAACACCAAACTCCTAGGCTTAAGTAGTTCTCCTGCCTCAGCCTCCCAAGTAGCTGGGACTACAGGCACTCGCCACAACACCTGGCTATTTTTTTGTTGTTGTTGTTGTTTCAGCAGCTGTCATTGTTGTTTTAGCCGGCCTGGGCCAGGTTCAAACCCCCCAGCCTCGTGCATGTGGCTGGCGCTCTACCCACTGGGCTATAGGCACCACCCTATCATTCATGTTATTAACAATGATCATGATTAGGAAAACTCAAAGTCAATGTTCAGCAATTTTAGAGAGCCATCTATTGGACTATTTAATTTTTCAAATTTCTTTCTGTTTTCTGCCACTTCTCTTCAACAGTCAGCAGTTACTTCCATGCAAAAGGGATGTTGAAAGGTGTGAATTTCCTGGGGCAGCAGTAATCTCTCAGGAATACATGTGGGGGAGATATTTTTGGTCACTTAAAAAAATATTCTCAAGCTGGATGTAGTGGTACATGCCTGGAGTCCCAGCTACT
>CAUYPK010053242.1:0-21065 GCA_963574355.1 Loris lydekkerianus | reverse complement strand
AGGTGGATAGAGGGAGGAGGATTGGTGGATTACACCTGCGATGCATCTTACAAGGGTATATGTGAAACTTAGTAAATGTGGAATGTAAATGTCTTGGCACAATAACTAAGAAAATGCCAGGAAGACTATGTTAACCAGTGGGATGAAAATGTGTCAAACGGTCTATGAAGCTAGTGTATGGTGCCCCACGATCATATCAATGTATACAGCTATGATTTAATAAAAAAATAATAATAGATAAAAAAGAACATAATAATAATAATAAAAAGCACCCCAAAGAATGGACCTGACTGGAGGAAGATGTCTAAAGCCCTGGATGCTGAGTGGGTGACCCCCAGCTCCAGCAAGCCTCCATCTGCCCTCTCTAGTGCCTTGGCAGAACCTGGGGCACAAACACCTTCCCCTAGCCTGGACCTCCAGCTGGGGCTGGGGACACCCTGATCCACTGCTGGCTTTTCCTGCTCAGGGATAGTAAAGAGTCCCTATCCTGATGCCGAACACAGGGATCTATAAAAAGTCGGACAAGCCCCCACGCTGGCTAGACACAGCCTTCAGGCATGAGGCAAACAGAGAGGCGCTTGGGGGCCTGAACCCTAGAGCCACGCCCACACTGCAAAAACTAAAATTCAAGAGATGGGCTACCCTGTCCTCCATAGCCTTCCCAGGCCTACTGCCGAAAGGGGACATCCAGAGCCCTGTGGGCACCCATAGGTGCGTGTGTGCAGCTTTTGTGTATATGTGCTCTTGAATACACACAGTGTGCTCATGGGCGCATGCACCAAATAGATCCTCAAGGTCACATGCACCAAGACCTGCAAGCCCATAGGCACACACCTTGCTGCCAGCTGCTGGGTGGCGTGGTGTCCCCTGGAGAGATCTCCCCTGCTCCAGTGCTGCCCAGACTCCACCCAGGCCAATCTCAAGGCAGCCCCAGTCCTGACCTCATTGCAGGCCTGTGCTTCCACCTGGTGGCCATTTGGGGAATAAAAGGCTGAATGGGCCAAAGGCTGCAGGTGGCAGTGGGTTGGAGTGTTGGGAAACTGGGCGGCAGGGTGGGGCCCAGTTCCCGCACTTTCAGGTACTTCTGCCCGTATTCTGATGCCTCAGTGTAGAGTGGCTGACGCAGACCTTTCGGCTGTTGGGGCCAGAAGAAAACAACCTTTCCTGGAACTTCCAGGGAGCCAGAGGAATCACACAGCTGTGTGGATGGCTCAGAGGCCTGGGCTGCATTAACAGGAGCGAAGCACTCATAGCAGGGAGGGGAGAGGGCGTGTGTCCAGCCCTGGCCCGTCCAGAGCATCTGAGGTTTTCCTGGCCCCTACCATGAGCAGCCACCCTGGGAGAGGCCTGAGAAATGACTGGAGAGGTCAAGTGGATTATCTCAGAGAAGAAAAGTCATGATCTATAGCTGGGGGGTGGGAGGGTGTCACAGGACCACTGTCTCCTCTTTAATGAATTTAGCATTGTTTGTGGACTAGAAATGGGTTTGTTCTTCACTAATCTCTTCAGGGGGCAAGGTGGGATTTTCATCCCCAATTGACAGATGAATAAACCAAGGCTAGAGAAGCATCATCATCATTCCAAGGCACCAGGTGTCCTAGGGGCCAGCACCTTCCCAGGGAGTACTAAGGACAGGACAACTGTCTATCTCCAGAGGGTCTCCCGGCTGCTACTGTGCCCCTTTCCACTTCCACCCAGCAGCCAGGGATCCTTGTACGACCTAAGTCAGATCATACCACGGCTCTGCTAGAAGTCCCCAGTAGCTGCCATCAACACTCAGAGTAAAAGCCAGCCTCATTATCACCACATAAAAGAGGTGACATGACACTCCACCCTCTGGGGAGTAGCAAATAACTGGGCTGTAGTTCCTTATGTTTCCACAAGGTGGCGCATCAGGACTGCCTTTTCTGTCACCCATTGTTACAAAAATTCCCCATTCCTACATTTCCCTAGAAAAAAACTCAAAGCAGAACCCAAGAGTTTGTTTTCCCCCACTGATGTGGGTGTCAGGACTCTTGAAGATCCTCAGCATGGGGTGAGGAGCACAGTGAGGCCCAACGGGCTGGGCTTTGTCCCCGCACCTCTGCTTGCTAAACAGGAGTTTAGCTGCTGCTGTCAGCTCACTCTTCTCATCTGTAAAATGGGTTAGTAATAATACCTCTTTTTTTCAAGTGGATGTGAGAAGCAGTTTAGACGATATGTGAAGGAGCTTGAAGTAGTGTCTGGTATCAATATTCATCCACGATTTTCTTTTGTTATTATTATCTTTAACACTGCTGTTGCTATCCTAACAGGACTTCTCTGTCTCCTCTAGGGAGTGGGTACCACATGGAACTCAGTGCCACACGATGCTCTTGATGCCTTAGAATTTCATCTTTGGCAGGATTCTGCTCACAAATAGGCTTGTGAGGGGCCGTGGCAGTTCTTCTGTTCCCTCAGATGCAGAGAGATTCCCTAACCCCTGTGCTCCCACGGTCCCACCTCACCTTCCCCTGTGCTCCCACAGTCCCACCTCACCTTCCCTGCAGAGGGAGCTGAGGCCCCCTGGGGCTGGAGGACGATCAGATCTGGCCCCGTGCAGGTGTGTGGCAGCTGAGCCTGGTAGCGCTGCAGAAGTGTGTTCAGGACACTGGATTCGTTGACACTGATGAGAGAAGTCAGGTCCTCAACCTGGTCCAGCTCGGGGGGGTTGGCCTGTGAACCATCATACAGAGTCTTCTTTGGCCTTCTGGGTCTCAGCCACATGTACACACACACACACACACACACCCAGTCCCTTAAGAACTGCACCAAAGACCAGAACAGAACACAGTGACTGTGGAGAAGGAGTGCTGAAACCCTACAAATAAAATAGGCCCATTCCTTCTCCTCGTCCTCTGTGCTCCCGCGAGGCACCCTCTCCCTTCACTCTGGCCCTTCCAGCACTCACTGCACCATGAAGGAAGAGAGATATTCCCAAGGCGGATGAGGCAAAATTCAAAGCTCTGAATCACAAACACCACAAGAGACAGGTGAGGTTCCCGAGCAGGCAAGTGTCTGCTGCTGTTTCCTCCTTTCCTGGGTCTTAGGGGGAGCTCTCAATTTGTTCTCCGATACCGAGGGAAGGAGGCCACCAGGCAGACCCCTCATTTATCTAATAGCCCATCATGCTTTCCATCCTTGGAAATCTGCCTAAATGCTTTGAGAAGCAAGGGATGTTTGCATCTGCTCCTTGAGACATTCATTCTAAAAGGCTTCCTATTGTTCTTTCCAGCTTCAGGGAGTTTTCTAGGCCTAGTGCTCTAGGGTTTAGGTCAGCCTTGAGCTATCTCATGAGTCAATCTTTCTTCCAAGGGCACTGAGCATCTGTAAACTCCTAACATCAGTGGCACAGAAGGGTCTCAAGGTACAGAGGAGGAGCAAAAAGGAATGCAGATGAGCAAGGAAGAAATTATCTCAATTTGTAGGATATAGGGGATGGAAAAGGGGCAGCAATCATTATACTATGATTTATCCTCAAAAGGATTTACGGTACACAACAAAAATGTATACAAAACCATTGAAAAAGCAAAACTATGAGACTATAAGAAAGAATGATGTCCAAATATAGGCCATTAGAACCTACACTATGATTAATGGCAAGCAATAAATTTGTTTCCTTGAAAAAGGAAACACGCTCTGTAACATGGTTTACAATGTCCATAAAATGGAAAGCAATCACTTTCTTGGGTCAATCTGAAGAACTCCCAGTGCCAAGACCTGACAAACATGTGTCTTGATGTGTTCTCATAAAGGAGACACCACAGGACGGAGTGCATGACTCCTAACAACATCCCTTCCACAGAGCAATGAGTTCAATACGATTTTTTGCATCATGCTAAAGTGATATCTTCAGTCAGCTATAAGGAAATCTCTTGCAGGGGTGGGGAAGGAGGGTAAAGAGAAGGCAGAGAAGAGAATAGGGACTCACCCGATGAACATACTCCTCATCCACCTCAGTGATTGTTTTGTCAGCATCGATGCAAAGTCGCACCCTTCCCGCTGGCAAGTCGGCTGTCCCCTCATCTGGCTTTAGCACCGTGGCTGTTTGGACAGTGCAGAGAGCAGAAGGGAGGTAAGGGTAGGAGATGAGAAGTTCTGAGCCAGGCCAGGGAGCTGGCTTGTGTCAGGTCAGAAAAGACCCCTGGGGTCTATTCACATGGAGGTTTCTAAATTGTGACCCTAAACCTTTTAAGGATGGGCTGAGTCTGACTTATCTTCACCTTGGGCTTTTTTACCAGCCAGCACAGAATAGGCACCTAGGAGGTTGAATGCACTGACCCATCTCATACCCAGACCTGGGATGGCAGATAATGGCATACAGACTGCCATTTCTCTTTGCAGTGTTCATGACAGACATCACCAATCATTCATCTTCTCAGCAGTGTTCTAACATGACAGACATCACTAATCACTCATCTTCTCAGCAGTGTTCTGACAGGACTCAGAATGGCTTCTAAGTAGAGTGTAGTGAACAGCCATAACTAATCAACAAAAGTGTGCTCATGAGGAAAAAAAAAAAATTATGTGCCCACTTGCACTACACTGAGTTCCATGGAGAATACTAGAAACCAAGGATGTTTGTTGCATCAGTGATTTAGTTAATTAATTATCAAGGTTCAAATGCCTTTGAAAACAGCACCCAATAGGCCAGCTGTCAAGGGTGAAATAACTATCAACTATCCCAACCCTTTTCCCACAAAAAGCTATTCAGGGCTCCCCATCCTAGTCTCCTCCACTGCTCCTTTACCCGGGAAGTGTGACCTGGCAAATCTGGCTCACATCAGTAGGGAGACGTAAAAACAGAAGACGCTTAGCCCCTCAGACAGTGCTAACACCCCTAATTACCAAGAATAAATCCATCCTTCTGAACCAGCCAGACTTTCTCTGCCTCATACCATCTGTCCTCAGGAGCCTGAGAGCAAAGATCACATCAGTTAAACCAGGAAATGACACCTCCTCCCCCACCCCCACCCCCACTTATGTGGGATTTTCCCGCAGTGTAGGCTTGACCCACCTAAATCAGAATCTTCTGGGTGATGTGTGTGTGTGGGGGGGGAGGGTGCGCTTACTCAAATGCAGATTCCTGGGGCCCCTCCCTACTCCCGGCCTTTTTGAACGAGAATCTCAAAGGTGGGCTCTGGGAATTTGTATTTTTAGCAAACTGCTCTTTATACCACCCCATATTTGAAAACGATTGTATGACATTATAAGGAAGCTCGATCATGTTGGCCTTGAGGTGCCACCTCACATTTTGGGGACCCTCCCTAACCTTGTGGACACTCCCGCCCAGGGGCCAGGGCAGTGGGAAAATCATACCATTGCTTTATCAAGGGAGAAGTGCCGGTCCTCTCCTCCAGGCGCCTCCCAGCTCCAGCCACCCATCTCCAATTCCCTCTCCATCCCGGGTCCACCCCTTGTCCACCTCCAGAGGCAGCTCCTGCCCATCCCCTGTCTCCAGAGGGCCCGGCTGCAGCCGCCTCACCTGGTCTGAATCTCCACTCCGGCTCCCTGCGCCCTCCTCCTGCGGAGCAGGCCCAGCTTGGTTCTCCACCTGTGTCACAGGCCTTTCTGCATACGTCTCCAGCCCAGGCTGCCTGGGTCCTGCCAGCTCCCTGGCGCTGACCCCAACACCCGCCTCTGTCCTTGTGCGCGGCTCCTCAGCTCTACGGCCTGGGCTTTCGGGCTGACCCTCCTTCCCAGAAGGCGATGCTTTCCTTAAATCCACCTCCCTGGGGCCTTCGCCTGTCAGGCTCCGAGCTTCACCTGCCTCCCCAGACTTGCTCTGAGGTTGCCCCACTCGGCCTTTCTCACTAGCAGGCTCACCTGCCTTCTCAGCCTCACTCTGACACCCACCTGCGTTCTCCCTGCCTTCCTGCCCCTGCTCTTTGCTGAGCTCCCTCACTTTGCCCTGTGTCTCACCCATCTTCCCTGCCTTACTCGGGAGCTTGCCTTCCTTATCTGCCTTGCTCTGGGGACCTTCCAACTTGCTCCTTCTGCCCAGGAAACTGCCCCACTTTCTCACCTGGATTTGGGGGACAACATGCTTCCTTTCACTCCCAGCACCTTTGGAGATGTTTCCCCTTTCCACCTTGTCTGAGAAGTCCCCTCCCACCTTCTCTACAGCCCCTGATCGCTCCCCTTCAGTGGACCCTTGGGCTTGGGGCCCAGTCCCTTCCCCGTCTTTGCCCTGGGGCTCACTCCCAGTGGGCCCTTTGGTCTGGGGGACCCCAGCCCCCTTTCCCACTGTGCCTTGACCCTTCCTGCCTTTGGTCAGCAGCACAGATCCTTGGTCTGGGTCCCCAACATCTTCAGTCCGGGTCTTCTCAGCTTTGGGGCCCAAATGCTCAGTGCTGGCCTGGGGGCCACTAGGAGTCCCTGGGGTCTCCCCTTTCTTTTCCCCCCCAGGGTCTGTGGCTGGGGGTGAGGTCTTGCAAGGGAGCTCATCACAGGGTTGGGTCCTCTGCTCCGGCTTGGCTGTGTCCAGGTCCAGCTTGGCCACCATCAGCAACACGTCACCCTTCCTGACACCCCTCTTGAAGGGTAGGGTCTTTTTACCTGATGCTCCCCCAGACCCCAGCTCCTGGGTCTTCTCTCCATCCAAGGTGGTCATTGTCACAGGGCTGGTGCTGCCCACCCCCTCGCTCTCCTTGCCTGGAATGTCTGAGCTCCCAGGAGAGCTTGGCTGGACGTCCTGGGCAATCTGCTGGCTTCCAGATCTGCTGCCACTGCTGGACTTGCTGCTGGGTTGGCTGATAGAAATTTCTAGGGTCTAGGAAAGAGAAAACCACAACCACACCTAGCTGCCTGCTGACCGGATGGCTTTGTCATTCACTACACATTCATCCATTCAGTTAGCTCTTCACCCCTCTGTCCATCCTTTGAAAGATCCCCAAGCACCTCCAAGATCTTCCAGGCACTGAGCCAAGCCCAATGCCCTGAGCTTGGCCCAGCACCTCAAGATCAAGTAGAAGGAGGGTGGATGTTGGGGCTCCCTGGCTTTGTGACTTTAGCCAAATGACTCCTCCTCTCCGAGTCAGTTTCCCTATCAAGAAAATGAGGATCATGAAGGCCTCTCTTGCAGGGTGATTGTGAGGATCTGTAACAACATACAAAAACAGGGCCCAGCGCATAGTATGAGCTCGGTAACAGGAGCTGCCACTGCTGTCATTACTATGATCATTTCTGCTTGATTTTTCCCGCTGCTGCCATTGGAGGCTCTGTTACCATCGAGGCTCAAACACTTTTCAGCTGGGCCAGCACGGACACCATCATCTCTGTGATGTGAGCTTTGGTTTTCCCCTCAGCACAAGCAGATACCACTTTTTACAGGAGGAGATGTGCAAAGTACTTTGCAAATCACAGAAGACAAAACAAACTGAGCTGCTGCTCCTAAGGCTGCCCTGGTCCCCCTACCATGCTGTCCACACCAGCTGGGCACTCTGGCTTTTGCCCCTGGGGTCCCATATTCTTGCCTCACCTAGACATTGCAGTGTACCCAAGAGGTTGCCACTGCCCGTTCCTCTCCCAGCCTTGTGATTTCGGCCCTGCTCAGACCTCATCCTCAAACCAGCTTCACTGTGGCCTGAAGAGCTCCCAGGCTCAGCTTTGTCTTCGCTCCTGCAGAAGGAGACTTGGGGGGCAATTCTACCAGGACGCCTGGCTTCACCACCTGACCTAGTCTGGGCTTCCAACTCAAATGTCACCTCTCTGCAAATCTTTCCCTGAATTCTCAATCAGAAATTGGCCCCCACATCCAAGAAGCCCGAGAGCCCTGCACTGGGACACCAGTCACGGCATGACTATATTCTCATTCCATTCCCGTTTTCACTGGGGTCTCTCTTCTGAGGTGGTCCATGCCACAGCACAGTGTCCATCTTCATCTTTGTCATAAGGATAAGAATGACAGCTGCCATTTATAGGTCCCTTGCAATGGGCCCTACCTCACCATCATGCAGTATCCCTCATAACAAGCCAGTGAGGCAATTTCCAAACTCCTTCCCCTTCTACAAGTAAGGAGGCAGATGCAAGAGTATCAGCTGGCCCACAAGTCAAAGCCAGGCCTCTCTGACTCCAAAGCCACTGCCCTTAACTGGTACATATTACATACTTTTACATGTCTCTTTAGGGCTCAGTGGAATCTCCCAGGGAGCTTTAAGAAAACATGGATGCCTTGGCCCTACTCCCAGCCAGTCTGACTTACTTGGTCCTGGTTGTGGCTTCCTGGGTGAGTCACGTGTGCAACCAGAGCTAAGAACTGTGGCTTTGGTACCCATGGCCAAGTGGTTCAGACTGACCTTCTGGGGCCAGGCTGGATATAGCCTTGGAAGGGGGATTGACTGCACTTGGCAAATCTCACCACTGTCTACACCACTTTGAAAAGTGAGTCAGTACCTTATTTTTAACCAACCACCCCAGAGGAGACAGCAGCATCAGGATGCGCCAAACAGGAAAACCAACCCCAGCCTCCCCCCACCCCATGAGTTTTCTGCCTCTGTCTGCCCCTGCACCCTTCTTAAGGGGAAGGGCTTTTCCCAGGACCACACAGAACGGCAGTGCTGGAACCAGGACCCAGGTCTCCGTGGCGCTCCACATGCGTGGCGTTCTACTCTTGTGTCATTCAAGCCTCTCCCTGCCTCGGGAAAATCAGGTACCTCCCCAGGCCTTATTTTCCGTTCCTGCAAAATGGGATGGATTCTAATGGTTTATTGCCAAGATTATATGATGATCAAATGAAACAGCTGTGCTGGAAACAGGAGAGTGAGTGAGGAGTTACTTACTAATCAAGACAGAAAAATTAAATTGGCAGGAACCAGCCGGGGCTTGCTGCCCCCAGGGAACATGTTCTGAGGCTCCCTTGCTCCAGCCACAGAAACATCTTGGCCCATGTTCCAGCCACCTGTTGTGGGCTGAAGCCTCTCCATCCTGTGTCTGCCTTTAGGTCTCCATCTCAGCCCAGCAGTGACAGTTTGTTCCCACCGACTCAGCTCTGCCTCTTAATTTGTTCACAATGATGCCAGCACAGCCCACAGCTTCATGGAACCCTCTGTCCTCGGCTCCCTGGGCCTCTGTGGCATCATCCCTGCCACCTCACTCACCAGACAGTGTTTCTCAGGCAGCTTTCAAGGGCAGAAAACACATAAGCTCTTGCCCCAGCTCTGCCTCTATCTGGCCTCCTGGCCTTGGGCAAGTCACTTGACCTCTCTGGGCCTCAGTCTTTACCTCTGATAAATGGGTAGAATCCCATCCACACTCATTGCTGTACAGGGAATCAAATGAGCCCATGAGCTGCAAAATAAGCATCTTCTAGTGGTAAAAAGCAAACAGCAGCATTTCATCATGACCAGCTAAAACTTACTGGGATCAACACTTACACCTTAGGTCATATGCAAGGGTAAGGACAGGGCCTGTCCTCCCTGCCAACCTCCCCCCCCCAAAAAATAAATAAATAAAAATTGACTGGGATACTTCAGCAGCTACTGATCAACTGCTGGAGGATTGCTCTGATGCAACAGGGTCATTAATTAGACAGGTGCAGGCACGAGTGGGACTGGCTGGGCAAACCAAAGCTGAAGTTGGGAGAGGAGCTAGGATGGCTCGCGCCACGCCAGGTCCCGAGGCCACTGCACCTGCTCCTATCAGTGCAAACAGTGCAGCATTCACCTTGCCCAGGGGTGGGGAGGGGCACTGGAAAGCCGGGAGGAGACTCTGTCTCTCCTAACACAGTGATGCTCTCCAGGGGTGCTGGCTCCAGGCCTGCCTTCCCCCTGGCAAGCCTCATCATTCTGCCTGGGCTCCCTGGCTAACGAGTGGAAGTAAGGAGGGCGAGAGCATTACCACCACTAGGGACAAGTTTGCACATCCTTAAAACGCAGGGGCTGCCTTGTACTCACCTCCTGCCTCAGTCCGGAATGCTGTCAGAATAGCTAAGGGTTTGGGGGGACAGCCACCAATCAGAAGGGACACCAGCTGGAGGAAGGTACTGAGGTTCTGGTCTGTGCCAAGCATTAACCCTTTAGTTACTGGACTGTAGCTGAGGCCCTTTCATTGACCCACCATTCTAAGGGACTTAGGAAAGAGCCAGGGTGAGCATGGCACCTGGAGGGCACTTGGAGGTTTGGGATGGTGACCACCTAGGTATCACCTGGTATGGAAGGTTGAATATTTTGGAAAGCCATACAACTATGCTATGCACACCAATGGAATATCGTTTCTGCTTAAAATAATGTGAGTAACCTATACATCTTAGCCAGTACTTAGGTCATCTTTTCTGCAAACACAGCAGTAAAAGGATTCTCACCAATAATTTATTCACTGATATCATTCATTTGTTCATTAAACAAACATTTGTCAAATAGTCACTATGGGCCATGCACTATGTTGAGATGAGTGAGAGAAATAGTTGCTGCTCTTAAGGAGTCCTGGTCAAATGGCTCATATGATCAAACAAGGACTATGCCAACCATAACTAAGATAGGCATAGATAGTGCGGAAGGAATCAGAGGAAGGTGGGCAATGGGAGGACTTCCCAGAGATGTGCTACTGGGGCTGGGTTTTGAAGGATGCATAGGAGTTTAATAGATTGAGTTGGAGAAAGGACATTCCTCAAAGCTACAACAGCAGGAGCAAAGGCAGGATGACAAGTGACTCAGGGGAGGCTCACAAGACAGGGTGGTGGGTATGAAAAGGCATCAGGTCCCTTTCCTGAGAGACACTTACCTCTTGTTCAGGAGAGGCAAGGGATGCCTCTTTCCTCTGTCTTGCTGCTTTGGCCTCTTTCTCAGTCTCCCGAACCAGTTGCTTAATAAAGCCCCCTGGGATAACAGAGAAAAGGGGAGGGGGCGAGGAGGGTGGAGGGCTCTTGTCCTCTTCCCGAATCTGTTTTGCAGAAGCAAAGGAGAGAGTTCAGTGAGTGAACCAGCAGGGAGCAAGTCGCCCTTTAAAAAGTTCGCAAAGGAGCCTGGTGGGGGGGCAAGAAGGACACACACGACCAAGCCCACGCACAAGAGGCCACAGCCACGCAGGTGCAGGGCAGCGCATGAAGCTGGGCTCCACGCACAGCAGGGCGATTCTGCCCCATGGAGTCTCCTCGTGTTGTGATTGTGGACCACGAAGGCCACTGGTTCATTTCCTAGCCATGGAACAGATTCATGTCTGAGGGACCTTCTCTGAAAGGAGCTTCTCCAGTTTCCATAGGGGGTGATTACAGGGAACGATCCCCGTTCTCCAGCCCCACCGCTGCTTGTGGTTCATGTAATAGATTAATCACTTAATTAGTGTTAAATGGGGAAGGACTTCAGCCATGATTTATGTGAGGATCCAACCTCAAGACTCCAGCCCACTCATAGCACGGTGGCTTCCTCGTGGTCCTTAAACTAGGACCTGGACAGCCAGCCGCTCCCTAACATTGGGTTCTAATACAGGTGGGCTAGATCTGGGCATTTTACTCCCAGAAATGTAGCCAAGGCTGGAGCTGGCTCAACTTGGGTTGTAGCTGAGACCCTTTCATTGACTACAAAAACCTTGGAGGCTGAGACTGAGGCCTGACTGTAGCCTGGGTCTACTGGACTGTGTCTTTAACCTGCATCACTGTGACTGCTCATGAGAAATAAAGTCACCAGTACTTTATATGGAAGAGCTCGGTACTGGTTTAAAATAACCTCCTTATCAACATGGTCTTTACATGTCTGGTGAAGACTTGCTCTCTGCAGCCCTGCTAACAAAGGGGGAATGGAAAGGAGGCAGGAAAGGCAGAGGGCTGGGATGACGCTGGTCCATGCCCGGGAGGGAGACCAGCCCCTGCCCAGGAGCAGAGAAGCAGGGATGTGCACTGCTGGGCTCGCGCTCACGCCACTCTCCGTCAGTGGGAGAGAATCATAAGGTGCACACTCTTCAAGTCAACCTCTGCCGCCCAACACTAAACTCAATGCCACCCCCATCAGGCTGGGAGGGGCAAGGGCAGCCAGCAGGTGTCCAGAAAGGAGCTTCTGACCAACCCCACACCTAACACCTCCAAGTCATCAAGTCACACGCACAAGGTGGTGTCAGGGGCAGAGGAGATGAGAGGCATCCAAGAATGCGGCAGCCTTCATGGTATCTCATAAGAAATACGAAGGGGGAGAAAGTAGTAATGTGGGGAAGACCCTGTCTTCAGTCCTCCATGGTAATTTAAAGCAGGGACCACAGAAATCTACCTCTGTGGCACAAAACTGGCAGCTAACAGCCCCACCTTTGCCCCCATGTGCCTTCTCCAACGTGAGCCGCTATGTTTATCAGAGCTGCTGTGAGGATCCACATGGAACAGCTGATCCTCCCTCATTTCCCCACTGTCAACAGACGAACAGGAAAAGGCCAGGCAACTATGGGACGAGTCAAGGGCAAGGTCACTCGTGCCCAGCTGGGTCAGAGAGGCCCTGACTAACGAGCTAGCTGGCTGAGAGAAGTTGGAAGATGGGGTTGGACATGGTAAAAATGGCTGGATGTCAGACTCTCTGCCCAAGGTGGGAACTGGCAAGCTGGAGCACCCAGGCTCTGACTTGTCTTTTGGGGGTGAAGTTGGCCCCTGTAGCTGCAGCCCCAGCCCCGAGCAGCACTTTCCTTCTGCTCCCACAGGGCGAGGCGTGATGAGATGGCCATGCTGAGGCTGTGCCAGGGTCGTGATGACGAGATGAGATGGAGCTCCCCACCAGGTAGCACAGAATGAGGCTTTATGGACACACACAGCACAGGAGTGAATGGACGAAGAAGAGACAGGTGAATGGAAGAGAAGAGAGAGACAGGTTAGCTCATGGTCACAGCCCTCCAGCCTCCACCAATGCCATAAACCAAGACCATGTGGGGGAGGGGCCAGTTGTAACCACTGTCCTTGACTCCTGCAACGAGTGACAGTGGCTGAAAATCTTTTCCATCTTGGCCCCATGCTTTAAAATTTTATGAGGGTGTAACATATAACCAGAAACATACATAATAATATGAGTATATCTCAGTGGCTCTTACAAAAAGAGCACCCCTTTACATACAGAGGGTGCCGTATACACATTTTAAGAAAGGGATAATCTGTACTAAAATTGTAATCATATATACCAGTAACATGTGGTATCTTGTATATTGTATCTTGTATCTCTTATAATTGCAGAAGTCAAACATGACTTGAGTATTACAATAATTTTAATACAGTCTATTTCTTTCTCAAACTGTGTGTATATATTTTTGGCACTTTCTGTATATAACTAGCAACCTGACCAAGATTTTAAAGATTATAATTTTATTTATAAGAAGTTTAAAAACGGACAAATCTAATCTATGGTCCAAGGAGCAATTGGCTTTTGTCTGGGAAGAGGCATGAGGGACTTTCTGGGGCACTAGAAATGTTCCATATCTTGATCTGAGGGGTGATTACACAAGTGTGTCACATGCAAACTTTCACCCAGATGTATAAGAAAGATTGAACATTTTTCTGTATGTAAATCAGATCTCACTTTAAAAAGGAAACAGAACCGTAGGACCTCCCTCCTGTGCCTTCTAGTCACTATTCTTTCAAGATTAACCACTGTTCTAAGACCAGGGAACAGAGGGGTTTTCTTTTTTGAGGGAGTGATGTGCCTCACAGTTGCCCCATGCAAATTAGGGGAGGGTGGGAAGCCACAGCTCTCAGCTGGTCCCACACTGAGGGGAAATGATTTGTCATCATGTTGAGAGCTTTAACAAACTTTCCTACTTTTGACCCAGAAAGCCCTTTGCTGGGAAATAAATTTGAGGAAGTAATCCTATACCGGAAAATGTCCATCACTGCGCTGCTTGTAGCATCAGAAAAACAGACACAGTGTCCGATAACTAGAGAATGTCAGGGGAAAAAAGAAGGTACATCCCATGTGAAGTCACACATGACCAGTCCACTGAAAAGTGTGTTTAGGAAACATGGTTTTGAAAAGGCGTTATCATTTGTAGGCTGTTAGGTTCACCCATTATAAGTACCCAATTTGATGATTTTCTAATAAGTTTGCAGAATTGTGTAACTGTCACCACGATCTAACTTTAGAACATCCTCATCAGCCCCCAAATATTCTTCATGCCTGTTTGTAGTCACCAGCCATTCCCACCCTCAGTCCCAGGCAGCGCCTAATCTACTTTCCATCTCTATGGATTTGTCTTTTCTAGACATTTGGTGTAAGTGGAAACATCATAGTATTTTGTCTTTGGCACCTGGCTCCTTCACTTTGCAGAATGTTTTTGATGTTCCTGTGTGTATCAGTACCTCGTCCCCTTTTTGTGACTGAATAACATTCCATTGCATGAATCGGCCTTTTACAAAAAAACCCATGCACACCAGCTGGCAGGCGTCTGTATTGCTTCCACTTTGGGGTCATTGTGAATAACATTGTTACAGCCACCTTAAACCTTTGTGTGCCTGTATGTTTCTATTTCTCTTGGGTAGATTCCTACCAGTGAAATTGCTAAGGCTGTGTGGTAACTTCATGTTTGATTTTTAAAGAAACTGCAGAATTGCTTTCCAAAGTGGCTACCTCATTTTCCATCGTCCCCTCAGTGCATGAGGGTTTGGGGGGAGCATCTGCAGTATCCCTGGGAAGGTGCTTGTCTTAGCTCGTAAGGTGAAGAGGGTAGAGGACAGCATTGCACACAGGAGAACTGCCCCCAAACAAACAAACAAACAAAACGCTTCCCGTAGAAAGTCCAGTGGGAGGAAATACACCTAGGTCTCGGTGGAAGTGGTCTTGAGTAGGGGAAGGAGGATCTCTCGTCTTCCTTTGACTTTTCTCTCTTCCAGCTCCAGGCTGAACAACGTCCTTCACTGACCCCTTCTGGGTGATGCCTGCCCCACACCTAGCTGTCAGATCAACCACCTACACTGACCATGAGTTTTTACGGCCTCGTGGGCCTAGAAGTAGCCACCTTCTGGGACTTGACCATGAGGAGACAGCTTTAGCAGATGCACGTCCTGAGAGCTACCTGGGCCCTGCCACTCTGCATACCCAGCACTAGCACCCATTACCTCCTGAGCTCCTACTGGAACATCTCTTTCCAACTCTGAGTTCATTGATGCCCCATTAGTAACTTCACAACAGCTGTGGGAGCATTTACACCGCAGAAATTGGCAAAAGCTACGAATCAGAGCTTTCTTTCAGGGAGCTTGCCAGTAAACATTTAGCACCATATCCCTGGCTGAGCCCCCAGCACCCTTCCATGACCTTGCAAGGAGGAAACCTCAAGATCCACAGATCCAAGAAGGGCCATTTCAGCTCCAATGAGATCACGTGCCCAGGGGAGACTCTGGAAATATGTCTAGGTACAAACAGTCAAGTCTTTGCCTTAAGAAAATAATAATCTTCCACACTGTGGTTTCTTCAGCTTGCAAAGGCACAGGAAGCTGGGGCTGGACATGAAGCCCGATGTCTGGGGAGAAAGGCTAGAGGATGGGAGGGGACAGCCTTTGGAAGTCATAGGAGAGGCCTCCACATGACTCACAGGCGCCAGGCCTAAGGAGCAAAGCCCAGGTTATGAATAGCCCTGACGTGATGTGGCTACTCAGCTGCTGCCCCGCCTCCCCTCCAGCCATGCCTGATGATGTCAGTGGCTGCTTCCCAAGAATCACCCTCAGCTTTAAGGCTCCAGGGGGAATCCTGGCCTTTGGTCTGGGATGTCCCCAGCCCTGGGCTGCCAGCCTGCACAGAGGACCTTAGCACAAGGGGGCAAAGAGAGAGACGGAACTCACTCTCTATGTCCTGCACCTCAGAGGCCCTGGGCCAGCCCCACTGACCCAGGCCAGAAGCCAGCTCAGCTGGGGAGGTTTTGTCAAGCCTTAATTTAAGCAAGTGTTCTTATCACCACATTACCCTCGAAGAAACACACACCTGCCTCATCTCCTGCTGTTTGAAGCCCTTGAAGAGGCCTCAGACACTTCACTTTTGTGGTATAAAGTCTCAAATGTCCCCTTAGGGGTTAGGGAGACTGACCAAATGGAAGGCAACCCCCAAGGGCAGGGACAGCTTGTCCAGTTTTCCACATATCCATACCAGATCTGAGGGCCCTCCAGATGTTTCTCCTTGCCCTACAATGTCCAATCGAACGCAGCAGACAGCCCTCTGGTAATTTCACCTGTCTCCAAATAAAGCCCAAGTCTTTATAGCCGCCTATAGAACCCCTCTCAGCCACCTGTCCTAACACTGTTCTTCAATTCTCCATAGCAGTTACACCATCTTCCTGAACACAACCTCCAGGGGACATCCTAACCTCAGGGCCTTTGCACATGCTGTTCCCTCTACCTCAAATGCTTTTCCTTCTGGCTCACATCTTCATCTTCCTCAAGTCTTTGCTTAGAGTCACCTTCTCAATCAGGCTGCATTTAAATCAGACCATAACTGTACTCTCAATGACCTATCTAGGGGTAAAACTTAACACTTCTTAGTTTTATTTATTGTCGGAAGTTATTTCCAGAAAAGTAGCAATTTTTTTTTTGATACAAAGGGGCAAGACTAAAACCAACAGGAAAAAAGTTAGTAAGAGACAGATAAAATACAAAAAGCAAAAATGATCATTAAAAATAGTAAAAAATAAATAAAATAAAATAAATCACTGCATAGTCCTCAATGCTACCCCACTCCTTATTCAGAGGATGACCCCTGTGAGAGCCAAAATTTTCATCCATTCCATTTGCTTCTGTAGTCCCAGAGCCTAGCACATACTTAGCTCTCAATATATATTTGTCAAATGAGTGGGTGACCAGGGGTGTGGCTGAGAAGGGACAGAGCAGCAGGCCTGTGGCAGATTTCTGACGTCCCTGTGTGCTGCCTGCATCTACACACAGTGGGGCATCACATCATCATGGCCTAAGTCTACAGGGAACCCGGGAGGCTCTCAGCTTTCTTAGCTGCACAAAAGGAGTACAGAGATATACTCAGCAGGTGACATACTGACTGGCAACTGCTGTCGATCTGATTTTCATTGTCACTTGACTCCATGGTTGAAACTGACCTGTAGACCTCAGCCCAGTTAACTGGCACTAGATGACTCACCAACACTTAGGGGGAACCAAGTACATGCCAAGCTTTGAGATACATCTTTACACTAAAACCTGCCCTTGGCACCTTGTTATTCCTGCTGGACCTAAAATGTAATTATATTGAAATCCATTGTCACATTTCAGCCCCAAACAGCACTAGGTGGTTGGCAACATGTGGTAGAGCAGACAGAAACTCATAAGGCATTTGCCTGAGGTCACCCAGCAGGAAGGCCAAGGTGAGAGTGCCACCAGCTGTGTCTGACTCCTCCCAGGCCAGGCATGCTCAGTTCTGCAGCAGTAATGATAAGAAAGACCAACCAGAGGTGCCAGGGCAAAGCTTAGCAGTGTCCTGTGTGCTGGTGGCAAGCTGGGGGACCCTAGGAAGCTGGTTCAAATGGGTACATTCAGAGGGAGGGCTGGGAGCTCAGGGGGTCTGATGTTTACATCTAGTGTCAGTCACGGTGCTCGGTGTGGGGTAGTCGGGATCAGGGAAGTCAAACTGGATCAAGATCCCACAGGAGAGGGCGGCACCTGTGGCTCAGCGGGTAGGGCACCGGCCCCATATACTGAGGGTGGCAGGTTCAAACCCAGCCCCGGCCAAACTGCAACAAAAAAAATAGCTGGGCATTGTGGCAGGCGCCTGTGGTCCCAGCTACTGGGGAGGCTGAGGCAAGAGAATCGTCTAAGCCCAGGAATTGGAGGTTGCTGTGAGCTGTGATGCCATGGCACTCTACTGAGGGCGACAAAGTGAGACTCTGTCTCTAAAACAAAGAAAAGAGTTCACACAGGAGAGAGTGATCCCACTCCCTGAGATCTCTGCCCTCCCTCCCTTAAAGGACAGGATGCAACAAAATCAGGGATATTGATAACAGTACCACTAGGATGTCTGTGTTACTCAAACTGATCCGTTCATTTACTCTTTCCAGCAACACTCAGAAGTGGATTCCCTGAGTAACTCCATCTCAGGACACTCAGCCAGGAGCTGTCAGGGCTGGTTCTTGGACCTGGATAATCTGACTTCACAGGCTGTGCTTACGGCTACTGAGGCACACTGGTCTCCCAGCATCAAGGGCCAATTTGCCTGGCATATGGCAACCTCCCAATAGAAGCCCTATTTCTTTCCTCTTCCTGGCTCTTACTCACGTCCGCCACCTCCCATGTACCTGCTGGGACACCTCTTCCATGATGCCATGCCTGGGTGCCCGCCCACACCGCCTGCCTCCTCCACCCCAACACTCCCTGTTACCTGTCCTCTGCTCTACTGGCCACATGGCTTAGGTCACTGTTTGGTCCTTTATCATTTCAATCATCCTTTAGAACTTCATCTTTGCCCCAGTTTGGTTTGTGAGTGTCCATGTGTACTCCCCAGCTAGCCCACAAGGTCATTGGAGGCAGCATGGAGCTAAGAGGCTCCCATCAAGGTTGGTCATATCAGTGCCCAGGCACACGGGGAAAGAGGATGCTCGGAGAATTGAAGACATCCCCTTCAGATCCATGCTACACCTCTTCTGTGCTGCTCCATGCCTGCAGATGCTGAGCTGTGGAGGCTCTTCCAATGGGATCCCTGGGTTTACAACCTCCAGTTGGGTTCAGCAAATAGGAATCACCCACTGGTAGGATATCAGAGGGCATCTATGTCTCAGCTCTCTCCCTGCTGAGTGGCCCTGGGCTGGCTGCCTCCCTCTACCCAGGGCACCTGGGCACCTGTCCACCCAGCTCCCTCTTCTGACACTTCAGAGGCAGGGGAAGTAATGACCCCCAGGGTTGCTAAGTCCCAGAGTGCTGCACCATCCCTTAGGCAAGCAGTTAGAAAATTCTTCCTGTAAAGGGCCAGATAGTCAACCTTGTGGGCATTGAAGGCAGTAGGCTGTCTGTCGCAACTACTCACCTCTTCCTGCACAGCTGAAAAGCAGCTATGGGCAGTGTGTAAATGAATGGGTGTGCCTATTTCAATACAACTTTACTTTTAAAGTCAGGCTGAGTGTGGGATTTGGCTTTTACCTTAATGGCTTCGCCATATGCACCCCCACTTAGGTAACTAATCCCTTTCCTAAATTCTTCTCAAATGGCTCTAGAGTGAGGTGTCTGTGTCCTGCCAGAGCCCTGACTGTACAGCCACCACATCCTGGAGAAGGAGAAGAGCTGCCTGGGAGAGGACTGGATGAAGGGATGGAGGTTATAGCTCCAGCTTCCTCGTGGCATAATCTCTCCAAGGGCTGCTTCAGGCTAGCATGCTCTGTGTCCTGGGGACTGACCACTGGGGATTGCCTCATCCTTTCCCCAGCTATCTTGCTCTCTGTGCTCCCCTTGAGCTTGGCCAATGGAAAGCCGCATGACCTTCATGCAGGAGGTCCCCTCTCTACCCTGATCCCTTCACATTGGGCACTGCTTTCAGTGTTTCTCTACCTATAAACAAAGCCCCCATTGGAGTGTCCCTCTCCATCAAGTCCAGCTATCACTTGGTTCCTGAGTTATTACCCCTCCACTCCCTTTCCCTATCAAGCCCAAGGCTAGTAAGGCATTCCTACCCCTGCTGGTCTCTGAGGGCTTTGGCATGCTTTGTTGGTTCCCTTGAGCCCTACACACATCTCTTGGGAGAATTCCTTCATTAAATAGGCTCCCCTGAATACCAGTTGAGTGTGCCATTTTCTAGTAGGCAGCCCCCTTAACTAACACAGCCAGGGGGCAGGGAAGGTTCAATTCACATACCAACTTTGATAGATGGGAGTCTTTATCTGGGCTCCGTGGAAAAAGAGTGCTCTGATTGATTATTAATGTCTGCCCCTGCCAGAGAATAAGCAATGGTGCGTAAGTGCCATCTGTTTGCCATCCATAGGCTGGATGGACAAAAGAGACTCCTGGGATTTGTATATCATCCAGCCTAGCTCACTCAGGCCTTGAGTTTTGTGGCCAAAGAGCCAGGCAGATATAGAAACAGACTTTAGCCAGCTGCTGGGGGAGTGTATCTGTAATCCCAACTACTTGGGATGTGGAGGCGGAGGATCACGGAGCCTAGGAGTCTGAGGTCAGCCCAGAAAACATAACAAGACCTCATCTCTAAAAGAAGTAAAACAGAATAATTTTTTTTTTTTTTAAGAGAGGGACTTTGCCTAGCATGTAAATCCTCTTCCTTGGTCAGGGCAAAGGCATCTCAAAGCCCACTGCTAGCTGAGGATTCAGGCCACACTCATAACAACATGCATGATCCTAGAAGAGAAGAAAGGGATAAGTGAGAAAAAGGGCAGCGAGGTTGCTGGAGAAGACAAGAGACATGGAAGAGAAAGTGAGGAAGGAAGAGCAGAGCAGAGGTGGTGATGATGGACAATGGAGGACGGAGAATTGTAGGTAGGGAGGCAGCCTGGGATGCCTCCATTGTCAGAGCTGTTGGATGAGGCCCAACCTCTCCACAAGGGATTTCCTGGGTAGAGAGTCGGTGAGCTTCCTCTTGGTCATGCCCATTGACGGGGAGCTCACTGCTAATTAAAACACATGGGATTGGCTCTAATTGCTTTTCTTCCCTGGAACCACAATTGCAAAAGAGGGCCGTAGAACCCACTTCTATCCTGGTATCCATGGACCAGGCATGTGTGACTCTTTCATGGTCACCCACTCCCAACAGAGGTGGGACCAGAGTCCTTCTCTCTTAGTCCCCAGAGTCTGATACTTTTTTCTCCTACTCAGCTTCAGTACTGCTCTCTGGAACAATAGACAACCAGGTTCACCCCTTTTCCATGTGACACCTATGGAATCTGCCTCCATTTTTCTTTTTATTTTATTTTATTTTTTTATTTTTATTATTTATTTATTTTTTTATTTTATTTTTTTTATTATAGATAAAAATATGCACCATAGATGTGGCCCAACCCATCACCCTCCCTCCACCCAAACTTCCCCCCTCCCTTCCCCTTCCTTGGTCCTTTCCCCGTAGTCTTGTGGTATAGTTCGGTTATAGCCTTCATGTGAAAGCTATAGTTTAGCTTCATAGTAGGGCTGAGTACATTGGATACTTTTTCTTCCATTCCTGGGATAC
>CAUYPK010053240.1:0-14153 GCA_963574355.1 Loris lydekkerianus | reverse complement strand
TCCCTTGCTGGCTCTCTGTGTCCTCAAAGGGATGATTGTAGGCAGGTCCCACCGGCCAGAGATGTCTGGAGTCTTGTCTCCCCAGATTCGCCAGGCCCAGTTACAGGGAAGCTGTTACTCAGCCGCCATCTTTAATCCAACTCTGCTTTACATTCTTAATCTTCATTCCTGAAATATATTCAGTTAACAAGAAGCAGGAAGGGGAGTCAATTGTTCCCTTTGATCTTCCCATCAGGTCAATCCAGTTTACACCTTCCCATGTCTCTTGACCTTGAATGGCCTTTAACTCAAATTAGTCTTTATGTTAGGAAGTCATGTTTAGAGGTGAATTTCCTGTCCTTCATTCTCAACATCTGAAGATCCTTGAGAATACTACTTGGCTATTGGCAACTATATAAAGAATGCACAGTGGGACACTACTCTCCTTAACCAGGGCATATGCCCCGGGTCTCTACAATACTTCTCAAAATTAACAGTATAAATTCAAGGCCCATGGAAGAATCGTAAGTTTTCCTACATTCTCTAGTTCCCCTTAAAGTTTGTTCTTTCCTTAATGGGATTCCATATTATGAAAACTTAGACGACTTCTCCAGAAAGTCAACAGAAGCTTTTGACTAACTGCCCATTATTCTAATGTTTCCAAATTTTGAAAATCATGGGATCTATTCTGATAAATTTGGCTGTGTCTACTGCCATCAATTCCATTGCCTGATATGTGCAAGCCATCTTCTGAACTTTCATTTCAATGCCACTCCTTATGTGACCTTTTTGAAGATATTAAGCAATAATTAAGATTCTAAATTTAAGTTAAAATTCAGTCATTTAAGATACCATCTAATCACATAGGTCAGTGAGAGTCACACAGAAAAGCAAATAAGCCAGGCCAAGGTTGCAGGTGTACAGAGGCCGAGACACTCAGAATACCGACCAGCAGAAGCTGGCAAGTTTCTTTTTACTCTTGTAAAAAACACAGTCTAGGGGTTGACAAATGAAGTTCAAGTGTATGCTTTTGTGTGGCCCATGAACAAAGAATAGCTGTTGTTTTAAAATGGCTGAAAAAAATTGAAAGAATAATGCTTCATGACCCATGGAAATTATATAAATTCAAATTTCAGTGTCTTATAAATAAAATTTTATAGGAACACACTTTATACAGCCCAATTTTATTTTATTTTATTTTATTTTTATTAAATTATAACTGTATACATTAATGCATTTATGTGGTACAGTGTGCTGATTTTATATACAATTTGGAATACTTCCATCAAACTGGTTAACATAGCCTTCACCTCACTTAATTATTGTGTTAAGACATTTATACTCTACTTTTAATAGATTTGACAGCCCAATTTTAGAAATAGTAAAATGTGAAAATCTATAATGTCTTTGGACGAAACTGATAAGCCAGGGGAAGTGTCCACTCTCCCCAGATGTTCAGACAAAGAGACGGGAGGGATGGGCAGGAGCTAGAGAAGGATGACGGTTTCTGAAAGTTTTAAGATGAGAGATGCCTAAGTGTGTTTATGTGAGAGTCGAAACGCAGAGAGAGAGAGGAGAGAGAGAGGCCATGTAGTTTGTATCCAGGGAACCAATGATTTAAGGTGGCTGAGTAACTACTCATGCAAATGTGTATGTCCCCATTTTACAGATGAAGGAACTAAGGACTTAACAGAGTGAAGTAACATATGCAAGTTCACTTAGCTCACAATTGGTTGAACCATGTCTTAAGCACAGATTAGTTTGACTCTAAATCCTGTGTTCTGAACCACAAGGCCCCTGAACCTCGTAGTTCATGGGTGAGTCAATGCAGGAACTGAGGACCTGAGGCTCCACAGTGTTGGAGTCAGGGACCTCGCTATTCCTAGTCAAAGCTCTGTTGCTTCCCAATTAAAATGTATGCTGCCAATTCTAGATTTCTTTCCTTTCAAATGGTGGGGGTGGGGGGAATCTTGCCCTTTCCCCAGAAACTTCACTGAAAGATCAACTAACAATTAAGGCAGATTAATAAGAGGAAGAGGTTTATTTTCCACAGAGTGATTACCCAATATCCCCGCGGGATCCAGGTATTTTCAGACCTGCTTTTTAAAGGGAAGAGGAGATGAGGAATAGGTAATTCCACTTGGGGGCAATAAATGTTTGCTAGGGAAGATGGATGAATACTTGGGAGAATTAATGAATGTGGGGAAAACAGATTGACTTAAATTAAGATGAAAGGCAAGTATAATGTTTAAAATGTTTTGGGTCAATGTTGCACTATTGACTTTCTTTCCTGAAATATAGTGAGATAACAGGGAGGGGAAGAGAAGTCAGTTGTTCTTTCGATAGGTCTCTCTAGTTAAACAGATAGAAAGCCCCTTCCAAGGGCCTTTAACTCAAAATAGTCTGTATACCACAAAGTGATATTTTGGGGTGAAATTTATGAAAATTTTCCCATGGGAAAAGCAGATGACATCAAATATTCCTCCACCACTGAAATGTATGAGAACTCCAAATGTTAAGACTGATGGCATGCCCCTAATGTTATACAAGAAAAAGTGAGAGCATGAGACTCAGCAACCTGCCAGAGCTTCGTGAATGCATTTAAGAACATCTCCAGGATGCCAAACAAGCAAAATGCAAAATGCTAGTGATGCTGGGATTCCCCAAGCATATCCATTGGAGCAACATGGGCTATTGCTGTGGCCAGTGAGCATTTGGAGTGTGACACCAAAATAAGAATGCAACAGCGCAGACATGCTACTGGCTTCTCATCCCCTCCAACTGGCTGGTGGCCAGTGGCAGTCACATGGAAGGGACCCAGCTGCCTGGGGTTACCACTTCCTCCTTCCCACAACAGAGGCTCTCTGCCAAGTGGCTATGTCTAAGAATGTCTCCTCCTACAATTTGCAAGGAATCCTGGACTCCACCTGCAGGACTGACTCCCCAAAGCTGGGTTGAGCATCTCTTCCCCAGAACTCTGGCAGATAATGGGAAAGACAATGGCACCAACATGAAACACACTCAATCAGGATGAAAGAGATGAAGCGATTCAGCTGTGACAGATCTTGTAATTGCAACTCAAAAATAAAGCAGGTCCCTACTCACATGGTGTCTTTCCCCTCCAGCTCAATGCTATGATTGCTTTGCAAAAGGAAGTGGGCTCAAGCAATGGACGGACACATCTACCCCCAGCAAAGAGCTGCAACTGAGAACCCGAGATGAGGCTTGACATCTATGTCAATACTACATCTACGTCCGCAGTATTTTGATCTGTCCCTTTTTGTCTCGAGGAGGGGACCAGGGAGTAAGTGAAACCTTAGAGGCAGGACCAAGGCAGGCAGAGAGGATGAATTTTATGGGATCTAGTCCAGATTTTTCCAGTTTTTCTTCTCCTCCTTTGAGGATTGAACAAGTCATTAGCGAAGTCCCAGAAGCTCTAGCTCCAGAAGCAAATCTAAAATTACATTTGGGCAAATACAGTGAACTAAACGATTGCAGAAAACGTACTTCATGCTTCTAGGGCAAAAACGAAAAAGCTTTAAGTTCTTTCAGCCAGTAAACCTGTGGGAGAGGACCACCCCACACACAGCCCCTCCCACCAGTTAATGACCAGGTGCTCTGGTGGAGCTGGGCCAAGGGAAGAGCCTATAACAGATCCACTCAACCCTGGCTACATATTAGCTTAACCCCGGGAGCTGTCAAGATATTCTAATGCTCAGGCTCACTAGACAATTATATCAGACTACCAGGGGAAAGGTCTGGGCATTGGTTATTTTTACATAAGTTCCATCTCCCTGCCACACCAGAGTGTGCAGCCAGGGCTGGGAACTACTGGCCCAGAAGCTAGAAAGGAGACCTCAGCAAACTGGAGTGCCCATAGCAGCCACCAGCACAGTCAGACCAAAAATAGGTATTGACATTCCCACATACAGATGCCAACCTATGAAATGATGCTCCAGGGGTGTAGCTAGTTTGGGGTTGCTTCCTCTCCATCCCACCCCCACCCCCAAGATGCTCCAGACAATGGATATGCAAGTCATAGTGGTCATCTGTTGCTTTTTTTTTTTTTTTCTTGAGATAGAGTCTCAAGCTGTTGCCCTGGGTAGAGTACCATGGTGTCACACAGCTCACAGCAACCTCAAACTCTTGGGGTTAAATGATTCTCTTGCCTCAGCCTCCCAAGTAACTGGGACTACAGGTGCCTGCCACAATGCCTGGCTATTTTTATTGTTGGAATTGTCATTGTTGTTTTAGTTGGCCCAGGCCAGGTTTGAACCCACCAGCTTCAGTGTATGTGGCCGGCGCCCTACCCACTGAACTGCAGGTGCTGCCGACATCTGTTGCTTTTTGGAAACAAATATCTCCATGGTTCTTTGAGAACAGTTCTACTGGGACTGTCCATCAAAGTGACCATTTCTTGGCTAAGGGAAGGGCAAACTAAGCCAATCCAACTCTCTCTCCCAGGAATCCAGTCAGGGTAGAGTAACACAGGAGCAGAGAATGGTAAGAATGATTTTTGCTGGTACCAGCCCATGAGTAACAAACAAGAGTCCTGGAGGTGCCCAGATGCCTAATCCCTGGATGTTCAGGTCTATGAGCTGCTCAAGACCCAACAATCTCTTGTTGTTTTAATTAGCCAGAATTGGTTTCGATTGCTTTCAATCTAAGAATTCTGGTTTCTGATGAATATCTTTGTTTTGTTTTGTTTTTGAGACAAGAGTATCAAACTTTTGCCCTGGGTAGAGTGCAGTGGCATCATAGCTCACAGCAATCTCCAACTCTTGGGCTCAAGCAAGCAATCCTTTTGCCTTAGTTTTTCTATTTTTAGTAGAAATGAAGTTTTGTTTTTGCTCAGGCTGGTCTCAAACTCAAGCAATCCACCTGCCTCTGCCTCTCAGAGTGGTAGGATTACAGGCATGAGCCATCACGCCCAGCCAATTAATACCTTTATTGATCACAGGAGGTTAAGTTTTCCTTTTGTGGGTGATAACTCCAAATCTTAGTGGCTTAAAACATGAAGGCTAGTTGTTTGCTCATGCTACAGTCACCCCACCACAGTCCACTGGGGCTCTGTGTCATCCCCAGAAAACTGCCAGTGACTGTGGTAGGGAGCAAAAAACACCCTGGGGGGGTCTCCCCATACCTATTAAATGACCTGGATCAGAGTGGCACATGCATTGCTCACAATTTTTTGGCCAGAACCAACTAGTTATCCCCATGCCCCCAGCCAACTGCTAAATGCCACCCCCACAGTGCAGTATTTGGCAAACAACACAAAGGGTCTTCAGCTACATTATTATAACAGCAAATATACTGTAGACAACCAGCTACATTATAGCTGCAGTAAGTTTTTGTGGGCCAGTTGGAAACCTGACCACTATTCAAAACAGTGTTCTTAGGAGAAACATGTGCCAACTTCCAAGCTGCTGACTTAGAAAATAAGTTGGAACACAATCTGTTAGTAAGTTGAGGCGACTTGTACTTGAGAAGTTATTTTAGAAACATGGCCCCAGAACTTGACAGGCTGGATTGAATTATTCAACCATAGCAATGAGAACCAAAGCCAGCCCCATAATTTTGTGGGGCCCACTGGTAGGGTGCCTTGTTCAAAAAGCAGGGGGAAAGCACCACTAATGGGACTAAAATATGAAGCTTTTTCCTTTCTTCCATAGTCTCTCTTTTGATTTTTCACAGCATTTTTTTCTTTTTTTTTTTTTTTTGCTATTCAATGTTCTCAATAAAGAAAAAGTAAATTTTAAAATTATTCACATGACTTTTTCTGTTCATTTCTATACTGTGCAATGTCAGGTTTAAATGCAAATACGAGAGCATTTTACATACTTCCTATTTCAGAGTTGGTGCATGCCAACGAAAATAATTTTATAGTTGGGGGTCACTACAACATGAGGAACTACATTAAAGGGTCGCCGCATTAGGAAGGTTGAGAACCACTGCTTTAATGAATGTACCATGACCAGGTAAAAATTCATTCTAGGAATACAGATGAAAGAGGATACCCGAGAAGGGTGAGGTCTAGGAGAAAAGGTCTTCTCAAGAAGACCACAAGGATACACCTGTAGGGTCCTCCTCATGGTGACTCAGCTCTTGGGAATTTGTAGACTTAACTTCCTGGAACTTGGAGATTTCCACTTCTGTGAAATCCTGTAGTTCTAAGGGGGCTGGAATAGCATCTCCCACTTGATTCAAACTGACCAATGAGAAAGGTACCTGTGGGTTGGAACTTTTTGACTGGAGATAAAAAGGGGAGCCAGTCGGGGAGCACCGCCATTTCTAATTCTTCTATTCTGTAAGCTCCGCTGGCTGAAATAAAGCCCTTCCTCTTATAAACAGGGTGCTTGGGTGCTCTTTCTCTCCATTAGGCCTCATCTTCCCGCAACACAGAAATTAAGAAAATATTAGGAAATCTTTTAAGATAATCAACCATATATGAAAATTCCATATGATCATCTTGGTACTGAAAAGTCATATGAAAATCCATAATGTGATTTAAAAAAAATATCTTGAGCATTATGTTTGCTTAGACACAGTCACATTAAAGTCTGAAAGAGATGAGTGCTATCATTATTTTCTTGTTCTAAAAGTGCTAGCCAACACATTGAGCAAGATAATTAAACAAGATGTTTGAATATTGAAGAGTAGACCCTCCTGACCACGAGTATGGGTGGTGAACTTGTAACCGGGACCACCTCCCTGTCCATTGTGAGGGTCTCATTAATTTCTACGAACTCATTCAACCAATAAGTGTGTGTTGGGCCAGCACAGAAGATGCACAGAGGCAAAGGATGTAGATCCGTGGTTCTCAATCTTCTCCACATTGTTACAAATGGAAAAAAGGGATCGCGAACCCACAGGTTGAGAACCACAGATGTACATGGACCAAGGCATCTGCCTGCGGCCTAGGCCATGAAACACCTTGACAAAGGCAAAACGTGGGCTGTTGATGTCAGGGTGGCCACTTAATTTCAGGGCCTCCTTTTGGACAGGAAACTGCAGAAGGACAGCATTTGTTCTTTTTCCAGAAGCTTAATGTGGTATGTTTTGATAGAATCAGGTGTACCTGCCCAAATAAACTTGCTCCGCTCAGGCAGGGAGGGTCAGGTTCATGGACTGCCCAGGAAGGATCAGACTCATGTCCCTCCCAGGAAATAGGAATGACACCAATCCTGGCTGCCCTAACCCTTTAAATCCCTGTCCTCCATAGCCCACGTGTGGATTTCTCTCTAGCCAGGAATCTCATCCCACCTGCACACCAGGTGGAATAAAAGCTACTTTAATTGCATGCATTGAATCTCTTTCTTTCATCTCACATCTCAGAATGATTTTATCCTTGGGTCTGGAACCTTTCCTCTGTCACCTGCCCCAGGGTCTTTAGGAGGGTTGGGGGGTTCAGAGAAAGTGCTGGGTGACCTGCAGGTCAGGGGAGAAGCTGGGATTAGCACCTTCAGGCTTGCAAAGCTGCATCCCTCACCTGCACCCTCTCGAGCTCTGCTCACACCTGTCCATGAATCAGCACTTTATTCTGGCTCCCCAGATGGTATGAGCCTCTTGGACTGCCCTATGTGCAGATGCCTTGCTGGGCCCCTCAGAATTATAAAAAAAGAGGGCAGGTGGCAGCCCCAGCCCACATTTTCAAATATCTCCTGGGTGCTGTGTCTGCCACCTCAGAACCTGCACCTCCTGAGTCCTGCCAGGTTGCTGAAGCAATTAAGAAGGCTTCCTCTTTGGCCCCTGCTGAAGTGGGTAAGGCTGTTCCCTAGCCAGCATGGGGGACAGTAGATGTGAGCAGATGGGTACGAGGACTCCTCTGCCTTTTTGAGGTGCTTGAGGTAGAGAATAAGGCACCTGGCAAAGCTCTCAGTCATCTTCAGGAGGGAGAAGGTTCCTAAGTAACTGAAGCTTTTTCAGACTGTAATGGGGTCAGGTGACTTGCACGTGGATGGTTGAGCTGCTCTCCCAGGGGAGAACAGAGGCCCTGGGGTATAGACCTGGATCTAGTGCCAGTAACCTCAGATTAGAATTTCTTTGTGCCCAGTTCTCTCTCTGCAAATCCGGCGAAATAAAATACCAACCTCATGGGGTTGCCATGAGACATAAGGAAAAGATGGAACTGAAGTGCTTTGTCCAGAACCTAAGATAAATGAGAGAAGCACAGGCGGATCTGAAGTCAGGTTGAAAGGTCTCTCTTGAGGAAGCTGAAAAGATTTCCACGACACTGGGCTTTGTGCAGTTGTCTGGGGGTGGGTGGTGGGCTCCAGCTCCTGCTCCCCTGTCCTTGGGCTCTAGGAAGTATGTGTGTGTAGTACAGAGGGGGTGAGATTATTTCCCAGGCTCAAGCAAAGCCACCTGATCTTTATAAACTGCAATCCCGTCCCTGCAGAATTCCAACTAGCAGACACACGCACAAAAAAAAGCCCGAGGAATTTTGTCATACCTGGGAAAGGCTTGTGATTAACTTAGCCATGCCTCTGTTCTTAGTCTCAGATGGGTTTGCATCTGAGTGACTGACCTAGTGTCTAAATATTAAGAGTAACTACTCCTTGTTTTTCTGCCCATTGATCTACACAAATCAAGAGAACCCAAATGCTGACATATGGGCATCTTAGAAGTGGAAAAAAGGGAAATGACATTTTGGGGGGTGCAATTAGGCCCCAGTTACTCTGTAAACATCAAACTGATATCATAGATAGGTTTTATTAGTTTATAGAAATAGGTACCCTGAAGCTAAGCGACTTCCCCAGTGTCACACAAGTTGGCTTAACTCCCAAGATTGGTTGTGTGGCCACAGGGGTTTCAAGCCACAGATCTGCCCTCCCTGCCATGGCAGATGCCGAGCATTGCTTTCTCACTGCCGGGAGGCAGCCTCAGTGCCCTTCCAAATACAGCTGGCTGCTACCACCCTGGGGGGGGTGGGGGTGCTATGGTCTGAATGTTTGTGTCCTCCCCAAATTTGTCTATTGAAGTCCTAACCCTGAGGGGATGGTACTGGAAGGTGGGGCCCTTGGGAGGTGATGAGATCACAGGACCAGAGCCCTTGTAAGGGGGAATAGTGCCTTTATAAAAGACGCTCCAGGAAGACCCTCACCCCTTCCACCGTGTGAAGACACAGCAAGAAGGAGCCCTCTGTGAAACAGAAAAGTGGGCCTCTGCCAGGTATCTGATCTTCCAGGGCCTTGATTTTGGATTGTCCAGCAGAAATACATTTCTGCTGCTTGTAAGCCACCCGATGATACTGTTTGCTTATAATGGCCTGCATGGACTGAGGTGGGCATGCAAATCAAGCCATGGGATATCCCAGCATCATTCAAGCTGGTTGCCAACTGCCATTGCTGGGCTCACTGAGTCAGCTCAGGGATATCTGAGGGCCCAGCGCTCCCTGCACACAGCTGATGCCAGGTTCAGGTAGGTGGGGCCAGGTGTACAGATGCGGGGTGGAATTGGAGCTTCCTGGAAAGGTTTATTATTGACATGGGAATGTTTTTTAGTAGCAATCCATATATTGGAGTTAATCATTGCCCTTTCCTCTGTTAAGATCTAAATATTTCTGAGATAGATAACACCTGTTCCTTATTGTAACTATTTTCGGGAATTTTTTTTTGTCTAGAAGAATAGGTTTGGCTTTTCCAATTGTCTGGGGATATTGGCTGAAACACCAAACTGAGAACAATCGGCAGTTTCCCTTGCCACACCCCCCTCTTCCTGTAACACAAACATTTTAAAGAAAGGTGCTGCTAGACCCTCCATGCGGAACTTGCTAAGACATGTCCAAACTGGTTCCGCAACTCCAGGCCTTGGCATATCACCCACCTCCAGCCTACATCTCATAAATGGTTAAAAGTTGCTCAGAGAGTTGAGAATTCCTTTAATGAGAAGGAACTTGCAGGCCACCCCATGTGGCTCCAGATCTGACAATTAACCTGTTTCTGTTGCCCAGGCTACAGTGCCATGGCATCAGCTTAGCTCAGAGCAACCGCAAACTCCTGGGTTCAAGTGATTCAGGGGCAGAAGATGAGGGAAGGGAATAAACCCTGAATGGGCTGACAGAGTCAAGTTTTCATTGAGATGGGCCTAAAATTTTTAATATATGAAAATAAGGCTCATTGGTTAACATCTAAAGGTGACCAAAATGCTTTGGACTCTAAGATATTGCCCCAGGTTGGGAAAAGAGAACCAAGAGGAAATGGGTGATAGGCAGGGTGAGGGGAAGGGTAAGGCAACGCCCAGTTCCACAGCCAAGAGCCCAGTGTAGCCAAAACAGTGATCAACTCTTAATCTCATCCCTGCTCTGTCCTGTCGAAGTGGGCTAATTATTTCTGAGAAGAGTGACAGCCACACCTTACCATGCCACAATTTTACTAGGTTGCTTGTTTTCTGTGCCAGGAAGGATAGTGGGGCACCACAGTGAGGGCAGAGGGCACCTCAAGAATAAAGACCTTGCGTGAACGTGGTGATCTCTTGGGGTGTGGGCATATCTTGAGACTGGGCCTGAGCAGCTTGGAGAACCCAGTCCCAAATCCTACCATCAAAAAGGAAAATAAGGGGAGGTTTCGAAGATAAGTGCCTGGAACTTTCTAGGTGAGTCCTTAGGAACACTTCCCAAAGCAAGCAATTCTGGTGAGAACCAGAATTCCCCACGACAACCATTGCCTCTGCTGCAGGGAACTGCTGAGTACATCTCTCTCCACCTGGGTTCTTGACCTAAGCAGATGCGAATGGTTTCTGTCTGACTCATCTTAAGCCTGACCTGTTTGTGACATGCTTTCTTGATAAAAAAAGCTAGAGATAAGTGCAGAGAAGTATTCATTTATAATCCTAGTAGAGACAGAATTACCTAACCCTCTCATTTAGGTGGCTCCCTGCCTGGCCAGTGGTAGGTGCCTGCTGCCCACATGTTGGGGAGAGTCTGCCCTGGCTTATCTAGTGTGATTCCAGGAAGGTGGGGGCGGGGAACCAGGAGAAGGGCAGGCAAAGGGCCAGGCCAACTGGGGAAATGTGAGGGGATCCCAGAGATCCATTTCCAATTCTGCTTTTGCTTCACCCAGGAAACTCCTGAGAATGAATGGGGCACCCGTGAGGTGTAGCACTGCTGAGACCTGGCTTGGAATAGTGGGGAGAGCTGGGACTTCTCACCCAGATCTGGGCTGGGATTTTTTCTGCCATCATATTTGCCATGGTGGCAGCTTTTCACCTTATCTTCCAGGGCCTGTTTCCTTGCCTATCACATGTACACAGCAATCTGCCCTCACACCTCTCCTATTTCATATAGGAAAGGGCATTGCATACCCCGAAGTACTCTCCAGACTTTATTGAAAGTGCCTGGAGGGCTTTAAGTGGGGTTTTGGGACATTGGCCTTTTTCATGGGTGGAAGAGAGGAGGCTGAGTTAATTCCCAGTGGTGGCTGATGCTGACATGGTCTGGACCTGCTGGGCCTGCTCGGGATCCTCCTACCTGCCCAGATCCTGCTTCCACCTGACTCCCAGTCAGGGTCTGGGCCTGGGAGCCCAGTGGGCCTGCATCAGCTGGGTCCTGACTAGAACTGCCACCTCTAATCCTGTAGAAGTACTGGTCTACTTGCTCTTCCAAACATTCCCATTTTGATCTCTGCACCCAAAGATGAGGAGGAGGCAGTGTTCTGGGACTGCGTGGAAATGGTAGGCAGCACCTACCGGTGGCCTTGGTCAGCAATGACTAAGCACAGAGCCTTGAGGGAGCATCGGAGGTGACAGCTCAGAGGACACACCCGCTTCTGCTGCTGACAGCGACTGCCTCCACAGTCAAGTATAGTCCCCTTCTGTTGCTGGGGTAGGGGGTGTGTCATTCTTCTAAAGCTTCCTTTGGCTCTATCTGTGAAAAGAGAACATGTGACTGAGTCATGTGCTTGGATTCTGCTTTGTTTCCTTGGAGATTTGACTGTGGCCATCAGAACTGTGGGCAGGGCTGGAGGTGGCTTTCTCTACACCTGTTCTCAACTCCTAATGCTAACAGACGCCTTGATTCCGGGGACTTCCTGGGTCTAGCTGGGCCAGATTAGACAGTGCCAGGAAGCGCTGGGGTGGGGAATACCCAAGATACCCCAAGTGGTAGGGTTAGGGAATACGCAGGTTATAGAGGGCACAGTGAGGCAAGTAGAGACAGGGAATCCCTGCCTCAGCTACAAGTCCTCCAGGTATGTGCTTCCTGCCACACTCTGCTTCCAGGCCCAGGTGTGGCCAACCCTGGGCCAGCTGGTCAGCTGCTTTGGAGAGGTGCAAAGTGAGGAAGTCTGCTGCATCGAGTAGGAAGCAGCAGCAGGGCAAAGTGCGTTTATTGACAGAGGCATCTCTCTGAGGACTTTTGTGAATGGGTTTTTAGGATGTTGTAGGTCACTTTTTTTTTTTTTGAGACAGAGTCTCACTATGTTGCCCTGAGTAGAGTGCCATTGTGTCACAGCTCATAGCAACCAACCTCAAACTCTTGGGCTTAAGTGATTCTCTTGCCTCAGCCTCCCAAGTAGCTGGGACTACAAGTGCCCACCACAATGCCCAGCTATTTTTTTTTTTTTTTTTTTTGTATTTTTGTTGCAGTTGTCATTGGTGTTTTAGCTGGTCCAGGCTGGCTTTGAACTCGCCAGTCTCAGTGTATGTGACTGACACTCTACCTACTGAGCTATAGGTGCTGCCTGTGAAGTCACTTTTGTTGACATCTGACATATAAAACTCCAAAACCATTTTCATCTTTGTTTTTTGCTGTGATCAGTAGCTCACAACACTCCCAGAAGAGGGGCAGGATCAGTATAGTTTAGTGGCTAATTAAATATGCAAGTTTTGGACCTGGACTCCCTGAATTCAAATCCTGATTTTATACTTTACTCTCTTGGTGACATTGAACAAGTAGCTTCACCTATCTGTGTCTTGGGCTTCTCATAAGGAAAATAGTATTCACATCATAGGATTGTTGCACACGTAGTGCTTAGAGCAGGGGTCAGCCAAGCAAACGCTCAGTAAGTGGAAGCTGCTCTTGTTTTATGCTATTGTTTCAAGAGGATAACATTTCTCCTTTCCTTTTGGTATCATAGATCTGATGAAAAATAGTTTGCCACCTATTTTATATGGGTTGATGAGTCAAGTTTAATCCACTGGTTGGGCAGATGTGTTGAGAAAGATTCTGAGGCCATACCAAGCTCAGTGAGGGGGAATTACATAGTGTCCTCGTAGTAGGGTCTGCTGTGGGTAAGAAAGGCCTGAGCAGTGGCAGTGGTGCCGTATAGTTTCAATTCCTGTTGTACTTGTCTGGTTTTAAGTTTTTTTCCTGCCTGTCTCAGCCTCCCTTCCTCATCTGCCTTTGCCTTTGCAGGACATTCTGGTCCTTGGATGGACTTTTCTGCCAGTGGCCACTGTGTAAAATCTGGAGTTCATTCCAAGTAAGAACTTTCTGAGATGATTTTTTTTCTTGGAGAAAGCAAAGTTGGTACTGGGGACACTGCTAAGCTCATTGAGCGCCTGTAGGATCCTCTGTGTGCAGAGCGAGGTGTCCTTAGAGAAACCCAGATGCTCTTCACTGAGCAGGTTAATCTTCCATGCCCCCCACAGTTCTGGAATCCGAACGCTGTGGGTAGCACCTGAACTCCCCCACGGCCTTGGCAATCATTGACTCATTAAACCATGCACTTCAGTTGTGTCTATTTCCATTCAGTGGTCAGATTTTTTCTGCCTGAACACAGAAGGACCACTGTGGTCAGGTCATCTCCATGGCTACCATGCTTTGCAAAGCGCCATTCTGCCAATTCTTGTGAGCTATGCTCTGTTTTGAGTCAAAGAGATCTGGATTTGAATTCCTTGCTTACTAATTATAAGCATTATGATTTGGGGATATTGCTTAAACTCACTAAGACTCATTTTTCTTGTCCATAAAATGGGAAGAAAAATGGATTTACCCCATTGGATTGCTCTGAAGCCTAATGAAAGAATGCATTGACAGCACTTGCTGAGTGCTGTGTCCACATTTGCCATGCCCAAAGCAATAGCTCTTACTTTCTTTTTTTTTTTTTTTTTTTTTTTGGAGTTTTATTTATTTATTTTTTATTGTGGAGAAGGGGCAGGGAAAGAAGGCGGGGGAAGAGGTGAGTGACAGGGTCGGGCCAGTGGCATGGTACCACATTGGCTGTATCTAGGTAGAG
>CAUYPK010053238.1:0-10105 GCA_963574355.1 Loris lydekkerianus | reverse complement strand
GTTTTTTTTTTTTTTTTTTTTTTTTGTTTTTTTTTTTTTTTTTTTTTTTTTTTTTTTTTTTTTTTTACAGTTTTTAGCCATGTTTTTGGCCAGGGCTGGGTTTGAACCCACCGCCTCCAGTATATGGGCTGACACCCTACTCCTTTGAGCCACAGGAGCCACCTCAATTCATAGTTTCAAGCAGATCTTGCCTCCAGTATTTAAAATGGGAATGCTTATTTTCATGGAGATACAATAATATATAATATATAATAGAAAAATTCTAGTCTGAGAGTGATTTTTACATGAAAAGAATTTAAAAGTGCAAAGATAAACACAGTCTAGTTCAGAATTTCTGCTCACTAAATGCTTGAATTTATTTCAAGCACTTACAAATTTAATAATTCTAAATGGAAAATGAATTAGTTACCTTGAAAGGGTATAGTCATACCCACTCAAGGTATTTTACAGAACATGGGATTACGTATTGTTGGTGATGCAATTCTAAATAGAATTTGATATGCCTACAGTGTCTCTTACTAGACAAGTAATTCATTTATTCGAAACATATTTACTAAGTTTTTATCATTTTGCACACACTGTTCTAAGCACTGATGATAAAGGAGCAATTTTGGCAGAATGAAACCCTTATTCCCATGGACTTTACTTTTCAGTGGGGGAGACTTACATAAACAAAATAAAAAGTGAAATATAGCATGTTGTATAAAAAAAGGTACTAAAGAGAAAATAGTGTATGCTTATTTCCGATGATCTCCTTGAACAATGGAAAGTATTGCATTTCTTAGTCACCGATTTTGTTTCTTTGCTTGCTAATTTAAAGGTTCTATTCCAAATTTTTGCATCTCCAGGGTGATTGGAGTAGTCATTCTTAACCTTTTCTAGTTCATTTATATTTCATTTGTGGTATAATCAGGGCTTACTGTACCCATATTCAATAAAACTTGGTAGGAGAATACTAATAGGATGTATTTATATCTCTCCACCACTATCCACTCATCTCTCACAATTGTATTGGTACACTTCACACCCTCAAAACATGCTCAGTTAAATGCTCAGGCATATGGAGATATGGTCAGCTTTGGATGTCCTACTGAGCTTGCCAAGAAAACTCTGTTTTAAAAAATTGGAATTATACAATGGACTATCCCCATCAATTACACCCTGTGTTTCACCCATTAATTAGGCCACCCACTGTGGCACAGGGACACATGCAGACATCCATAATTAGTATCTAGTTCCAATAAACACAAACTTCCCACTACTATGGAGAGTGGGTGTGATTAACCAAATGTGCTCTTTGTGGGAGGCCTATAAAGACAAACCTCAGGCCAAAAGAAAAGCTTAATAGTCTATGCTTAAAAACAAGCAATTAAAAAACCTTAAGTGCCAATAGGTATAATACATTCTTGACTAATTCCTAATTTCAGTGAGAGTGAGTCATTGATTCATTTCATATGTGAAAAAATACATTTTTTCTTTGACTCCTGAGAGTCAGGAAGAATGCTGGACACTAAGTCACTGAGACACAGAGTCACTAAGACACAACGCCTTTTCTTCGAGTTTATAGAAGGATACTGACACGTAACAGAGAATCACATTGTCCTATCACAAGTACAATGACAGAAGGTGAATAAGAACACACAGGAGCATTTAAGCTAATTTGGAAGGAAACTGAGGAGAGAGAGTAAGTAGCACTCAAAAAAGACTTTCTGGAAGTAACTTACACACAAAATGTGTGGTCCAGATGAAAGAGGGAAGAAAGCCAAGGACACAGAACTGAACCCCAGCGTATGCCAAGAACTACGGGAAGTTCACTGTTGGATGGAAGGAAACTTGATAAGGACAGCCATGGAAAATAAGCCTGGACATCCTAGAACATTGGACTTCACCTCCTACACAATTCCTAAGGTGTTGATGTGTTTTCAGGAAGAAGTTTACTTACTCAGACTTGTGGGGGCAATAAGCATGAATTTGGAGGCTATTAGTCTAGTCCTGGACAACATAATAAAAGCCTAAGCTAAGTAGTAGACATTGGGGCATTTGAGCAGGAATATTGCTAGAACTTGGTAATTGATTGACATGGCAGTTAAAAAAAGGAGGAGTCAAATAATTGCCAACCTTCTACCTTCCATGATGAGGAAAGAACTTCCAGGGAGTTTCAAGTTACATGGCTTGTTTTCAGAGACAGCTGTTGTCACCCATGCAGAGAGGACATACAGGGAGCTATATGCACAGCCTTTTAAGTTTCATGTCATCCTCTTCAAGGTCGCCCAATTTTCCCTTTAATTGAATTTCATTAATTTAATTAAATTTTACTGATTTATATACAAATGTTCAAAATCAAAAGTAAAAAACACAATGGGATGGATATACTGTATTCCTCTCTAAAAATTGTTCTGTAAAGACCTTCATTACAAATAAACTTTTTCCGTGCTCACCAAGTGGATCAAGGTAAGAATGATAGAATCGATTAACAGGGTTTATGTTAGATAAATAAACATATTAACAATAATATATAATTAAACACGAAAGAGAATATGTCAGAGTTTAATTTACCTTATTCTCATGATTAGGTATATATCACTTCCAATTTACAGACAAGAAAAATACATTTATAAAGGTTAAATAAATGGTCCTAAATGACACCAAAAGTAAGTAGTAGTCAGGAATTTTAACAAAGAAAAAGAAATAAGAAGCATTTTTTATAAAAAGCTTGATTTGTATCTAACCATCTACTTTCCTGTTTTGTTAAATTAATTTGGGGGTTAGGTATCACTGTTTTGATTTTTTAATTTTTATCCTTTGCTAAACTGTCTTTTGAAGTGGCTTTTCTATTTTTACATTCTTTACAACAGTGAATGCAAGTACCTCCTGCTTTATATCTTCATTGTTTTGATTTTTTATTATGCACTATAACAGAGATTTGATTAGCCTTGAAATAAGTCCTTCAGTAATCTGTAAATATTTCATTAATATTTTATTTTTATATGTTTAAACTAGTTTTTAAAAATACTACAGAAGAGAGTTTGACAGTTTCTCACAAAACTAAATATACTCTTACCATGTGACTCATCAATCTCATTCTTTCATATTTTCTCAATGGAGTTGAAAATGTTTATATCCACACAAAATCCTGCACACACGTTATAGCAGTTTCATTCACAATTGTCATAACTTGGAAGCAATCACAGTGCCCTTCAGTAGGTAAATGGATAAATAAACTCTGGTACATCCAGACAATGGAGTATTATTCAGCGCTTAAAAGAAATGCACAATCAAGTCATGAAAAAAAAAAAACCATGAAGGAAACACAAGGGCATGTTACTAAGTGTAAGAAGTCAATCTGAAAAGTCTGCAGACTCTATACTTCCAACTATATGGCATTCTGGAAAAAGCAAAGCTATGGTTTACAGAAACAGTAAAAGGATCCGGGGTTGCAGGAATTAGGGGCAAGGAAGGAATGAATAGGCAGAGTGTAACGGATTTTTAAGGCAGTGAAAATATTTTATATGACAATATGATGGTGGATACATGCCATTATATATTTATTCAAACCCATAAAATGTAAACCTCCAAGAGTGAACCATTATGTAAACTATGGACTTTGGGTGATAATGACATGTCCACGTAGGTCCATCAATTGCAACAAATGTGTCACATGGGACAATGGGAGAGGCTGTGTGTATGTGAAAGGAGCATACAGGAATTTTCTGTACTTTCCTCTCAACTTAGTTCTGACCCTAAAAACACTCTAAAAAAGCAAATCTATTTTTTAAAAAACTGTTATAAGCAGCATACATACCTACCTCAATTACAAATGATAGTTTATTAGAAAAAGCCAGTATGTTACTGCTTGTCACCAGGTTAAACTCTTCTATGACAAACTCCCAAATAGAAAGTCTCTTCTCCTATCTGCTTGAAAAGTACACTGTGACTGCAAGATGTTAAAAATAAGTTATGTTCAGCCAATCTGTGTGAATGGCAGTTTTCTTTACAGTGCAAACCTAACATAAGTAAACATTTGGGTGCTGAATTAAACTTTTGTGATTATCAAAGAAGCTTCAATTAGGATATTTAAATGCATTTTACTATATGAATTTTAGAAAATATATTTTATTAAAGCATGATTTTTCACCTGTTTTATAAACTGGAATTTTAGATAAAAATTCTTCTTGGCAAGAAGAAATCCTGCTTCAAATGAACAGCAACAAATTTAAAAAGTGGTGCAATACACAGTATTTTTCTTTTGAAAACATTTCTGTTTAGGTAACCAAAATGACTCTAATTCTATAACAAGATTTATAATTCATTCCTACCCAGTCAGGAGCGCTTACAACAACAAACTGTCTATTCTGAAAGCTAAGGAGACTCTTAATGGCTGAAGATCACTTCATTTACTTTTTTCTCTTTTAATAAATTTATGTTTTTAGAGTTGCTCATCTCAATATAAATTATATAAAACCTAAGGCTTTTAATTCTAGTTGATTGGATTTTATGATTCATATTTCCCTATAGGCATAAGTTTAATAACTTTTCTATTTTCTGTAACACATACACTTAGAAAGATTTAGGAGTACAATAGTTGCTGATACACTTTGCATGGTGAATTACCAAAGGCAAACAGCATTATGTGAAAACAAAATTCTTTCCCTGACATTTGAAGCTCTTTGTGGATGCATAATTTTTTTATCAAACTAGACACTGACAATAGCTCTTTAGCTCCTTTGTCTTTAATTGTTTCAGTTACAAATTTGTAGAGTCAAGAATATAAACAAACAAACAAAATTCCTAGTTTTCTACTTTTTGTTGTAAGAATATTCAGTTAGCTGGTGGGTATATGAAGGTCACTACAAGTTTTGAGACAGTCTGTATTAAGGTCTGTTAATTAATTTCCAAGAAATACAGCTACAGCATCCTTTCTGATTCACCAGGAGGGGTTTATTTATGTTGCCAGGAGAACTTTGTTGATTTCTGTCCATGGGGCATTCAGTTGGCATCAGCTATGAAGCTGGGAAAAGAACGCTTTTGCACAATGATTTTCTATGATTTTAAAGGTGTGTTAAAGGAGTCTCAAGGGCTTAAGCATTTGCAATGGGATTTTAGGAACCTTATTTCTTCCCACATGACAGTGTTTTGATAGTTTCAAGAATTTAGAAGAAAATGAACTTCTCTGAAAAAGGAAGAGAGGAGTGGGCCTCTGGTGACTGAAGAAAACGTGGCCACTGTGGAAAAAGTAGTTCACAAAAATAATCAAGTGACATTTATGGACAGCACTACAGAGTGGGTCATTGGCAGTGTCCAAAATACTGCACAATTATCTTCAAGTCAGGAAAATTCCAACCCAATGGGTGCCTCATACTTTCACAGATGACCAAAGCCCATCCGTGTGGAATGGTGTGAAGAGATGCCAATCGGATTCGACGGAGACCAATCTAGGCACATTTCTGACACTCTGACTGGTGATGAAACTGGATTTACCAGTTTGAGCCACAGAATCAGTGTCAGTCAACAGTGTGGAGTTTTTTCCCAATGAAAATCCACTAACACAATTGAAGTGGCCCGGAGTATTGGAAAGAAAAGGTGGCAACTTTCTTCTCTAAAAATCATCATATCACAACTGTTCCTCTGGAGGAACAAAGGACCATTATTGCTCAGTAGTATACAACAGTATGCCTCTGAAAAGTTCTCAGTAAGTTTTAAGACTGGTGACCAAGGACTTCAGGTGGCCCTCTTGCACCATGATAACATGTTCACCCACAGAGCCAACGTCACCCTTCAGTTTCTGGAGCCCATAGAGGTTAAACTTAGGACTCATCCACCCTGAGTCCTGACCTGGCCTTATGTGATGATTTCTTATTCCCCACTATAAAAATCACATGGTGCAGAAGAAGGTTCTCCAGCTTTGAAAAAGTTGTTTGCACTGACAAAGGGGAGCTTACAACCCTTGAAGAAAATGGGTGGAAAGAAAGTTTTCAAAAATGGTTTTATACTCTGATAAGAATATAAAAATGCATAGAATGATCTGATGGTTACTTTGAGAAAATATAGTAATCAAAATGATTTTACATATCATAACTTTTACATATCTCAAAACATTTGTAGGAAGAAATTTGTTTCCATTATGTAGGTTGCGTACCTTGGCAAACACAGCAGATGGTGATGATGGCTTGCCTGGCATATGATTTGAAAATCAACATGATGTTAGAATTGCATTCAGAGCATTTTAAGCCACATGCTTGAAGTTTTTATGCAATATCTCTTATAACCCAGCCAGACCTTAGCCTTCTCAGGGGCAGGAATCATCCTTTATAAACCCCCCAAAATGAATTAAAAAACCAGTGTCTTAAATATGATGAATGAGCACTGGAGTAGGATTCTTTTATATGGTTTATTTAAACCTAGTTACCTAGCAAGCAAATCTTCTTAAACCAGGAGCCTAAAATTAGCTAATCTTTGGCAGTCTGGCATTGATTCGAGCTAACTAGAGCTCTTAGAAAGTATGAGCTTGCTCCCTTGGCTTACCTGGCTCTGGCAGAGGCTGCAGTGGCTAGGCCTGGATGGAAGGCTTTGGTGATCCCACAGAGAATGTGACCAGAGTGCAGCAGAGCCATGGTGGACAGCAAGAGGGCAGTGGGTAGCTTCAGGATGGAGTGGGGGGCAAGTGGGCACATGCATGGAGGCGCAGGCTCCAGCTGAAGAAATAGAAATTTAAGTCATACAGTAAAGACAATTTGTATAAGATATTCTTGGCATCTTTACACCTCTCATGGGGGCAGACACAAGATAGCTGACTGAAGCCAGCTTTCCACAGAGGCTCCTGTCCAGAAGAAGAGTTAAAGGACAGAAATTTAGCAAGTAACCTTGAGGATTAACTTGCACCAAGAGAGAAGGTTGAAGAGAACACATCAACCCTGCTTAGGTGAGCTGCAACCCCAAGGATACAAACAAAAGGTACAAAATCTATCCCCAAGTGGACAGGAGTCCCCTACCTTACCAGAACAGCTCAGAGTATGCCATAAACAAACAAGCAGAGTTCAAAAGTCCTCCCATTATACTCCACAAGAGAGACCCTCTAAAAACTGGACCTACTTCTCCTACTAGGGTGCCATGGAGCTCTCCTGCCAGGCATAACTGTGTAAAACTGTGTATGTTCTCTATCTGCAATTCTGAGCTCCCAGCACTCCTCTCCACTCTCACTCTGAGGTCTAGAAGCCTGTCTCCAAGGAGTCCAGATTCTTAGGTATTTTCTCAAGAGGTGCAGACAGGACCTGGACTGCTGCTGGTCAGTGTTGATTTGGAGGCACAGGAGTGAGGAGAGGACGGTCAGCTGAGAGGGAACCACACAGGAGTGGCGGTGCACCAGGGCACAGAGCAGCAACCGTTTTTGGCAACAATAGGGCTCACCCCTGTACATTCCAGAATCACACCCCTGTCTCTCTGGGAAACCAGAGGAGGCTGGGCCTCTTCTCAGGTGGCAACCACTGGTGGAACAGATCTAACACGGAAACGCAGGCCCCATGAGTAAAAGGTTTGCCTGAGGCGGTATTGGCCTGGGTGGAGCGCAGGGTCTAGAAAATGCATGTGCAGAGCTGGCTGATTCCCAGGGCGGGGCTGACACAGAAGACCACTTTACTGAGCGTAAGACACACCCAGCCCCCAGGGGATCATCCGACTAAACAAAGAAGGGCAGGCAGAGGCTGGAACTGACAGGTAACTGTACTGCAAATACAAACTACAGCTGAGATTGGACAGTGGCACAGACAGGGCCTGAGGCATAGGTTCTGTGAACTCAAAACAGCTTCTCCTCTGCATGGAAATTTAGCAGGGACAGAAAAATATTCTGCAAAAACTGTTCTGTCAGTTACAGCAATCAGGGGCACGGCTGGAACTGAGTGAATAGCAGCCCTAGCCTCCATTAAACACCCGAGGTTGTCAGGCCTCAACTGCCCCTGCTGGATAGTGGCAGAGAACAGCGGCCTGGCTGAGGAGACATAGATCTCCTTGTGATTCAGGCAGGTGTAAACCCCTGGAGTATTTGCTCATTGGAGGCAACTGGGTCAAAGCCCTGCAGGGTTATCAGTGACTGGGTGTGACAGAGGTGCCAGGTGGGGAAGGAGGCATCAACCATCCCAGACTAATCTCTTTGCTGGGGGGTCCTCCTGATCTCATGGAGCACCAGAGCAAGTCATATTTGAGTTGTCAGCAGACCCCTGCGATCTAGTTGCCAGAGACCTTTTAAACTCTCCCACCTGAGACAGATGCTGACTGAGACAATTGATTTAAACCTTTTGAACTGAGCCAATCGGCCAAGAACTATCCATGTGGTACCCTGGGTGTGTGGTTGTAGGAAGATTTGATTTCCCTTTTCCAATTGTTGCCTGTGGGGGGCGGGGTGATTTAATTGCTGGTATTTCTTTATAGCTAAGACTTCAACCTAGAGAAACTGTTTCACTATGGTTGGACAGAGACCGGCTGAAAACACCAAGCAGGTCCCCAGTTTCTCAGGCCGTAGCACTCTATGGGTCCTCTGGGGGAAAGGTACAGACACCAGTCCTTGTGGGCAGAGGGCTGTAATCACTACCCCTGGAGCCCCAAGCTCAACTTTTCTTTATCCACTCATCTAGTCAAATGGTGTAAAATAATCATGGGATGGAATCAGCAGAAAAACTCTGGTAACATGAATAACCAGAGTAGATCAACCCCCCCCCCCCCTTCAAGGAAAGATATGGCAGATGTAACTGAAGATCCTATTCATAAACAGATGGCTGAGATGTCAGAAATTGAATTCAGAATTTGTATTGCAAATAAGATTAACAGAATGGAGGAAAGTTAGAATTTGAGGAGCAATTCAAAAATTGCCTCAAGAATTCAATGAATTTAAAAACAAAACCACCAAAGATTTTGATACATTGATGCAAGAATTTTCAGCCCTCAAAGATCTGAAAAATACAGTAGAATCCCTCAGTAACAGAGTGGAGCAAGCAGAAGAAAGGATTTCTGACATTGAAGGCAAAGCTTTTGAACGCTCCCACGCTCTCAAAGAAGAAGAGAAATGGAGAGCAAAAATGGATCATTCTCTCAGATACCTCTGGGATAATTTGAAGAAGGCTAATATGTGCCTCATTGGAATCCCTGAAAGCAATGAAGTGGCTTCACAAGGCACAGAGGCTCTTCTTTATGAAATTATAACAGAGAATTTTCCAGACATGCCAAGAGATTCTAAAATTCACGTCACAGACAGTTTTAGAACCCCAGCACGACTCAACCCAAATAAGACATCCCTCAGGCACATCATAATTAACTTCACTAAAGTTAATATGAAGGAGAAAATTCTGAAAGCAGCCAGACATAAGAAAACCATAACCTACAAAGGGAAGAATATTAGAATGACTGTAGATCTCTCTGCAGAAACTTTTCAAGCTAGAAGACTGTGGTCATCGACTTTCAATCACTTAAACAAAATAACTTTCAACCCCAGATCCTGTATCCAGATAAACTGAGTTTCATTTATGAAGGAGAAATTAAATACTTTAATGACATTCATATGTTGAATATGAATTCATTTCATATTTGGTTATTGACATAACCAAACCAGCTCTTCAGGATATTCTCAGACCTATCCTCCATAATGACCACCCCAATCCTCTATCACAAAAGTAAACTCACTCAGAAACTCTTGATCAAACTCCAACTTCCACAATGGTGAAAGAATTAAAAATGTCCACTGGACTTTCGAAAAACTTGATACCCAAAATTGTACCAACTTATCAATATTCTCCATTAATGTGAATGGCTTAAAGTGTCCTCTAAAGAGGCACAGGTTGGCTGATTGGATACAAAAACTCGGGCCAGATATTTGCTGCACACAAGACTCTCATCTTACCTTAAAAGATAAATATAGACTCAGGGTGAAAGGATGGTCGTCTATATTTCAGGCAAATGGTAATCAGAAAAAAAACAGGTGTTGCAATTCTATTTATAGATACAATAGGCTTTAAACCAACAAAAGTAAGGAAGGATAAGAATAGTCACTTCATATTTGTTAAGGGTAATACTCAATATGATGAGATTTCAATTATTAATATTTATGCACCCAACCAGAATG
>CAUYPK010053236.1:0-15936 GCA_963574355.1 Loris lydekkerianus | reverse complement strand
TAAAAGGTCACTTAAATATATGGGAAAATGAAATAAGGGGGAAATTGAGTTCAATGCAATTTATGTATAAACTGGCATCAGTAGTTATTAAAAAAAATCTGAATTGCTGTATATGCTGTGCTATATTCAGAACCAGATTTTGATAGCGTGTGTGAGATGTGAAGTTTTCCCCCCCATAATTAGGATGAATCCTTTCAGATTTTGAAGTTAAGGTATATGTGTTGTTTTGTAACATTATGTAGAATGCAAGTATGGTGTTGACATTCTGAATCTTACATGTAACAGTTAAAATATGGAAGCTGCTTCACTTACCTGTTTAATGTTGGGTGGGAGAGAATTTACAAATTATTGGAAGAATAATTGTTGCAAAATACATTGCTTCTACTTTGCCTGGATTTTCTGAATCATCTTGACTATTTGCTGTAGGAAATAGCCAATAGTTAGTGGAGATTATTATCTGGGGCAGGGGGTGGGTACAGTTCTATAAAGTTTGTATATGTGGGAGATAATTGCTTTTTTTTTTTTTTTTTTTTGAGATGGAGTCTCTGACATGTCACTGCTAGCAAACAGGGACTTCAAACAGCTCAAGCAGTCCTTCTCACCCTCACCAAGTAGCAAAGGCTACAGGCATCTTGCCACAACACCCAGCTAGTTTTTTTCTATTAGTAAAGACCTGGTCTTGCTTTTGCTCAGGCGATCTACCTGCCTCAGCCTCCTGGAATGCTAGGATTACAACAGGTGTGAGCAACCACATCTGGCCTTGTTCTCTCTTTTTAAAATCTGGTATCTAATTGAGAAAAGTTGCAAGCTTTGTATCGAACAAATTACTGCAGACTAGTATTAGCTTATTAGAACAGAATCACTGAGAAGCACCACAGTTAATGTTCATACAGAGAAAATGTTTTTGAAGGTTTCATTTTGTACCTTTGTACATTAACAGTGAATGTTGGTTTAACATTCGGGTCCATCACACCAATCATGAAAGAGGAAAAGGAGTTGTGAAAATATGTTAAAACTTCAAGAGAACTGATTTCTTAGCTGATGATGTTCACCTGAAGTAACTTCAGGGGAACTCTTGGTTTCCTTTGTAATAACATCAGGAACACAGAGTTACAAGTGTTCGAGCAAATGGATGATGCTTATTGGATGATTCCTTTAGCCACACTGGGGCTGCAGATGTCCTACCCACAAATAAGATTTATTTTAAAATCTCCCCTTAGGGGAAGCACACATTGTTAGGATGTCATTCCTTATAAGTCATTCCAGCACTTAACCTTCAAAATTGAGGTCTTAATGGGAAGGTGAAATGTGGATCTAATCATTTAAGATCTTGTTGCTTCAGAAAGCAAATATCAGCTGGTGCAGTAGTGGCTTAGGTCTGCAATCCCAGCGTTTTGGGAGGCTGAGGCAGGAGGATTGCTTGAGGCCAGCCTTCGCAAGATCCAGGGCTGATACCCTGTCTCCAAAAAAAAAAAAAAAAAACCTCCTTCTCTGCCCCCACGTTACCTACGAGGCTGGGTTCCACTTCTACCTGCTTTCAGACTTGCTGTTTCTGGGCATCCAAAGGCCGCATGCCTGTTCATGTGCTGTTTTTTAGAATGCTCCCTTCATTGTTAGCCCTGAAGTGAATCGTACTAGCTCCTTTAAAGTTTACTTGGTTGTTATCCTAAGTGGATCAAATATCCCTACTATAGGTACAATGCAGACTTTCACAGTCCTAGTCAAAATTCTAAGTTTGCTATGTGTCTCTCTTACTAGTCTGATTGCCACAAGGGCAAGAGTCACATTTCTGTGCTCTGGTACCTCCTTAGTGTTTGTTTTTGAGACGAGTGTCACTTTGTCGCCCCTGGTAGAGTACTGTGGCATCACAGCTCAGAGCAACCTCAAACTCTTGTCTCAAGTGATCCTCTTGATTCAACGTGAGTAGCTGGGACTACAGGTGCCCACCACAATGCCTGGCTATTTTTAGAGATGGGGTCTTGCTCTTTGCTCAGACTGGTCTCCAACTCCTGAGCTCAAGGGATCCACCCACCTAGGCCTCCCAGAGTGCTAGGATTACAGGTGTGAGCCACCTTGCTCCGCCTTCTCCTTAGTGTTTACTAACTGCTATGGGAAGGCTGAGGAGGAAAAGGGAACTTGGGGGTGACAGATAGTGGTGGGATTGATGGCAGTAGGGTAGACAGGGGCCCAAAGAATAGTATTACACCATTAGTAGCCTTTGTCTATTCTGAAGTCTTAAGTGTTTGCTCCATGGGGCTTGTAGTTGCCACTATCTTACTCATTTGAAGCCAGCTCTGGGGGTATTCACAGGATGAGACTGGTACTGTTAGTAGGTGTTAGGTCTGTAATGCTTTGTGTTTAGTCCTGGGAATTGGAAGAGGAACCTTGGATTTAATTGATTTTCATCCCTTTTAAGAAAAGCAAAATGAGAACCATCCTGTGTTATAAATTGTCCTTTTATAATGTGGACAGTTCATCTCTTTTGTTAAGTTCTGAGCTGTGCACTCTGGGGCCCAATGATGAGTCAGCTTTACTCCTGAAACCTTGGGAGATGGGCAGGTGGGTGCCCTGGGGTCATGTGGGAGTCTGGTTGAGAGGCCTGGAAGGAGGCAGGGTCTGAAGAAGTGAGAAGGTATAGGGAAGCCCTTAAGAGCAGAGAATCCCTGCAGAGCGAGAAGAGAGGGTAAGTGGAGGTGGCTAAGCAGATGTGCTTTTTTTGTTTGTAAAGACAGTTGCAGATCTGATTATTCATTTATTAATTTGAGACAGTTTTACTTTGTCACCCTTGGTAGAATGCTGTAGCATCATTTAAAGATTTCTGCAGCAGGAGTGGGTGTCCAGAGACCCTGAGAATGAAACCTCACCCTCCCATTCATTCTCCCTGCATTTTGCAGTGTTCTAGGAGCAGAGGCGTCACTCTAGGGCTACTTTTCCTCCAGCAGACACCTCAGCAGATGCATCAATTGAGTGACAGCTACAATGATACTGGCCAACATCTCAGTCCACAAGTTTGCTACTTAGACGAGACAGGTGAAGGAAGGAGCTTCCCCAAGTATTAGGTTTGAGATTTTGAGCTGAATAGGTATTTGAAGTCACTGATTGACAAGATCAACACTGATAAGTTTACAGTGACAAGCGGTCGTGTGGGCGACCTGCCCACAGGCACAAAAGATGGGAAACTGAATTGTTAGGGAGAATAATAACCTTTAGGAAGACAAGACAGGAAACCAGCCAGCCTGGCAACAAGAACGGCAGGCCGTTTTTGCTTCCTCCCCGTCCCCCAACATCTGACCGTTTCTTCCTCCAAAGTGAAAAAGTCATACATGTTGTATATTAAAAGTTAGGGATTGACTAGTTAAAACATATAGTCAGCATGTTTTCCTGTCACATTAGAGGTACCTTGTTGACATTTTGTCAAATCTTTTCAACTTTTCTCAACAGTTGGGTTTATACTGTATACTGTTTCATAACCATTTTTCATTTTTTATTGTGAGCTTTTCTCCATCAGCGAGTTTCACACCACTTTTGATAATTATCTAGCGATCCATAGCATGGCTGGACCATCATTTAGTCTGACAAGTTCTTTGGTCCTTGTCAGATTGTGTTTCTGTCAGCATCTGCTCCTCTTTGTGCTACTTTCAGAGTGGGCTTAACTCTCGCAGGGAAATAGAGAAATTCATTTCCAAATGCTTAGAATGTCCATGTTCTTTCCCTTCCACGTGCTACCAAACTTACATGTTTTGACTTTTAATTTTGGAGGTGTGTGCTGTCTTATGAAATCCTAATAGAAGGAAAACCAAAATTATTTATTTTTGTTTATTTTGAGACAGAGTCTCACTATGTTGCCCTGGTAGAGTGCTGTGGCATCACAGCTCATAGCAACCTCCAACTCTTGGGCTTAAGTGATTCTCTTGCCTCAGCCTCCCAAATAGTTGGGACTACAGGCACCCGCCACAATGCCCGGCTATTTTTTGGTTGTAGTCATTGTTTGGGTTCGAACCCACCAGCTCCAGTGTATATGGCTGGTGCCCTAGCTGCTGTGCTACAGACGCTGAGCCCAAAATTATTATTGTTGTTGTTGTTTTTGAGACATTCTCATTATGTTGCTCTCGGTAGAGTGCTATGTCGTCACAGCTCACAGCAACCTCAAACTCTTCAGCTTAAGCGATTCTCTTGCCTCAGCATCCCAAGTAGCTGGGACTACAAGTGCCCTCCACAATGCCCGGCTATTTTTTATTGCAGTTGTCATTGTTGTTTAGCTGGCCCAGGCCTGTTTCAAACCCACCAGCCTTGGTGTATGTGGCTGCCACTGTAACCACTGGGCTATGGGTGCTGAGCCACCAAAATTAATTTTTAAGGTGTGTGTTTATTTTTGCCATGTGATCTCCAACTTCTTGTCCCATTGAGTAGAATACATGATGCAGAGATACTAATACATGCTGAATAAATACATTTTATTAAATAGCTCCATTAGTACTATTTGTCCTATGAACGGATATTTATGTATTTGGAGATATACAAAGTGAGGCATATACTTTTACCCTTTTTCAAGTGTTCATGTTCTGTTATGCTTCAATTTGGAGCTCAGAAGATACTGACTGCTGATGTTGGAGTTGGAGTTATAGGAACAAAATCTGGGGAAAAAGGGGTAAACCAAAGGAAAATGTCATGACAAGGAAATAGAAAGCTTGCTTAGATTGCAAAACCAAAACAAAACAAACAGAAAGAAAACACATATGCCCAGATCCCTGTAGGTCCAAATACAGAAATACATTAATATAAATGATCTAACTAGTTTCTTCGGTCAGCAATTTTATCATCCAAGGCATATTTTTTATTTTTTATTCTATGGACAGTTGCCAGTTATTAACTAATAGAGCTAAGATTACTTGTCCCTTACAAAGACAGCTTTTGGCCGTTTTCTTATTGATTAAGTCCCACCAGAACAGAATAAAAAAGGAAATCAGTGGATATAGGGAGTCTTGCCACCCATGTTCTCATTATTTGAGTCCCTATAGTTACAGGATTGTGTAAACCTGGTAATAACCCCAAACTACTAAATCACTTAAACATTTAGTTCCCACCACAACTGTCACTGCTGTGAACATGTGGGGCCTACCCCTAGACCCTCTGCCACTGACATCTCTGGATTCCAGAATGGACATGGCTCTTCCCACCTGCGACCTATTTATGACTAACTCCTGATTCAATGCCAGGGATTGGGTATCCAAAAGCAGGGGCTCCACAGTCCTCTCCTGCTGGTTGCCGGTGTTACCAAACAGAGTCACCAGCGAGGGCTGGTGTGGCCTCACACCCATCATGATTCATCTCCAATGTGGCCGTGACTGGGCACATTGCCACCCCAGTGGGTTCTGTTGGCACGGAGGCAGGGAGGAGGTGGGGAGTGGTTTGGGGAGTAGTCATTTAACTGTCATACATGTTAGAAAGGATTATAGATTTTTCAAATAATTACTGTAAATAACTTATTCACTTTTTCATATAACCACAATGAAATTTATTTTTGTACATATGATTTGAACATTTTTCCCCCTCATAAATAACAATGAGATTATTTAGTCAGAAGTTATGAAAATCATCGTGCTTTAAAAGGCATTGTCAAACTGTTCTTTTGGGACCTTGATTGGATTAATTATAAGCAATTTGTTATAATCCAATAAGATTTAATAAAGTAACAAGCACGCAGGAAACCACCACTCAACATGGAAAGTAGGACGTTGATGCCAATCTATGCTGAGCTGTGTAATCTTCCTGCCTCATGCACAGCCTCCCTAGGTGACCGTCTGGATCCCAAATGCACCGTTCTCTTGCTTTCCTCCTTCTACAGACTTCTCGTTTTATAGGTGTTCCTAAAAAGTAGACCTTCTTAGTTTATTCGCTTCCTCCTATATTGCTGAGATTCATTCACATTATTGCATGTGCATTCCTTGTAGCTGCAGTAAAATAGATTGCATAATGGGACAGTGGCACATACCTGTAGTAGCAGCAACGTCGGAGGCTGAAGCCAGAGGATCCCTTGAACCCAGGAGTTCAGGGCTACAGTGAGCTATGATGGCACTACTGCCCTGCAGCCCGGGCAACAGAACAGGCCTTTGTCTCTAGAAAAAGAATAAATAGCAAAAATATACTATGATTCACTTTTTGTATGAGTTACCTAGGGCTGCCATAACAAATTAGTACAAACTAGGTAACTTAAAACTATAAATTTACTCTTTTACTATCCTGGAGGCAGGAAGTCTGAGGTCAAGGTCTCAGCAGAGCTGTGCTCCTTCTGTTCTCTTAGTTCCTGGTGTTGCCAGCCAGCCTTGGTGATCCTTGCTGGTAGATGCACCACTCTAATCTCTGCCTCTTTCTCCCTGAGTGCATGTCTGTCTCTGTGCCTCTTCTCTCCTAATAAGGACACCGGTAATACCTATCCACACTAGTGTGGCCTCATCTTAACCAATTGCCTCTGCAATGACCCTATTTCTGAATAAGGTCACATTCTGAGAATAAAGTGGTTAGCATTTGAACATATCTTTTGGAGGAACACAGTTCAATCCACAACAGTCTCCTAACAGTGATTAGACTATCTCCAGGGTTTGTTTTGTAACAGAGTCTCATTCTGTCACCCTGGGTAGAGTGCCCTAGCATCCTAGCTCACAGCAACCTCAAATTCTTGGGCTCAAGTAATCCCCTTGCCTCAGCTTCCCAAGTAGCTGGGACTACAGGCACCTGCTACAACGCCTGGCTAATTTTTCTATTTTTGGTAGAGATGGGGGTCTTGATCTTGGTTTCCAAACTCCTGACCTCAGGCAATCCGACCCACCTTGGCCTTCCAGAGTGCTAGGATTACAGGTGTGAGCCACCGTGCCTGGCCTGTCTCCAGGTTTTTGATCTCCAGAAGTGTGTTGGTATAAACATTCTCCTTTATTTCTTGTGTTATACATGTGCATGAGTTTCTCCTGGATGGGCACACGCACACTCACCCACACATCCCTGCCATGAAGTTGGATGAATGGATTAAAGGATGAGTGATTATTCAACTTCTTGAAATATCAAAGACTTCCCGAGACATTCACTGCTATCAACAACAAATACATATCATGGACCTATGTCCTCTATAACTCCTGGTATTGTCAGTTTTTTTGTTTGTTTGTTTGTTTTTCCTAGCTCACAACCTCAAACTCCTGGGCTCCAGCAACCCTCCTGTCTTAGCCTCCCAAGTGGCTGGGACTACAGGCATCAGACACCACAACTGGCTAATTTTTCTATTTTTAGTAGAGAAGGGGTCTTGCTCTTGCTCAAGTTGGTCTTGAACTCCTGAGCCCAAGCAATCCACCTGCCTTGAACTCCCAGTGTGCTGGGGTTACAGGCCTGAGCCACTTCACCTGGCTAGTCATGATAAATTTTAAATGTATACAAGTTTAAAAATTGTACATAAAAATTTGGATTTTGGTTTTCTCTTGAGAAATGAGATGATCTGACCACAACCCATTCCCAGTAGATGGAATAAGTTCTCTAGATGCCACTGCTGGGGACCACGCTGTTTGCTAACATCTGATCCTGGTGTTAGTTTGTAGGCATCTGTATTTATGAATTCTTTTTTTTTTCTTTTTATAGAGACAGAATCTCACTTTATCGCCCTTGGTAGAGTGCTGTGGCATCACAGCTCGCAGCAACCTCCAACTCCTGGGCTTAGGCGATTGTCTTGCCTCAGCTTCCTGAGTAGCTGGGACTACAGGTGCCCACCACAACATCCAACTATTTTTTGTTGCAATTTGGCTGGGGCCGGGTTCGAACCCACTACCGTTGGTATATGGGCCCGGTGCCCTACCCACTGAGCCACAGGCGCCACCTATAAATTCTTATTATAAGTTTGTACTTCATGGTTTTAAATTTTCAAGACCCATGAAGGAGACTGAACACGTCTCTTCTCTAACAGTGCTTGCATGTGTGTAGAGGGCTCAGGGTAATTTATAACATTTTTATATAATGTAGAAATCAACCCATTTTGAAATTTGTTATTCTTTCTCCAAGATCTACCTACCTTCCTTCCTTCCTTTTTTTTTTTTTTTTTTTGACAAAGTCTGACTCTGTTGCCCAGGCAAGAGTGATGTGGTAGTATCAGCCTAGCTTATGGAAACCTCAAGTTCCAGACTTAACTGATCCTCCTGCCTCAGCCTCCTAGAGTGCTAGGATCACAGGCATGAGCCACTGCACCAGGCCCTGGATTTTTTTCTTTTGATTATTTTCATTGTGCAGAAATTGAGTTGGGCTTGACTCATAACCTTCATTTTAATAAAAGATCAATCCAGAAAGAGGGGTTCTTGCATGAGTGAAGGTTGGAGTAAGTGGGATCTGTTGCCTGGCCTGGTCAGGAGTCTGGATTCGCAAACAACTGCAGGAATGAAGCAGGTGTGGGTGCAATGGTGCTATTGGCAGCAGTATTTGTCACCGAGATGTTGAGAAAGATACAAATTTTGTTAGCTAACGATTCTTCTAAAATGAAAAAACTATATAATCGTATTAAATCTTAACAAGACTCTAGTTTAATAAAGCTCTTTAATATATGTTATAGGCAGGGCTTGCTATCTCAAGATAATTGGTATCAAAATGTAGTCACTTGAAATGAATCTACTTAAAGCAGGGAACAAAATTTCAGAGTGAAGATATGGCAAATTTTGTATTTAATGCTATTGAGCTTATCCTTGATGAATAGTGTCAATTTGGGAGGAACATAATTTGTGTGGTAGAATTATAGTTTATTCCTACAATTCATACTTGATGTTCACAGGATAATCATTAAAAAAAGATTTGTATAAAAATATTTAAGAGCTTCCTCAGTTTCCTGGAGGGCCTTGCTTAGTCTCTAGTGCATAGAGTCTAATTTTGAGGAGCTCTCATCATTCTTCTTGAGATTTGGGCAGTACTCCAAAGTGACCTTTTTATCCAGTTTTGTTGCTTCTTTTGCAGGATTTGCAATGTCTGCAAATTTTAGCTGATTATTATTATTATTTTTTATTGAGATAGAGTCTCACTTTGTTGCCCTGAGTTGAGTGCTATGGCGTCATAGCTCACAGCAATCTCAAACTCTTGTGCTTCAGCGATTCTCTTGCCTCAGCCTCTCTAGTAGCTGAGACTACAGGCGCTTGCCACAAGCCTGGCTATTTTTGTTTTTGATTGTTTTAGCAGGCCCGGGTCAGGTTTGAACCCACCAGCCCTGGTGCATGTAGCAGGCACCCTAACCTCTGAGCTACAGGTGTCCAGCCTCTTTTAGCTAATTATTGTTATTTTATTTTTTTAGAGACAGGATCTTACACTGTTGCCCAGTCTGGAGTGCAGTGGCATCAGCATAGCTCACTGGAACCTTGAACACTGGGCTCAAGCAATCCTCTTGCCTCCACCTCACAAGTAACTGACACTACAGGTGCACACCACCATGCCTAGCTTATTTTTCTATTTTTAGTAGAGACGAGTTCTTGCCCCTGCTCAGGCTAGTCTCAAACTCCTAACTTCAATCATTCTTCCTTCTTTGGCCTCCCAGAGTGCTGGGATTACAGGCATGAACTACTGCACCTGGCCTATTATTTTTTAAGAGACACAAGGCCTCACACTGTGGCTTCTTTTAACTGATTTGACTACAACTCCACTCATTGGAGAGGGCCAGGATGACCAAAACTGGAGATGTGTGACTCATGCTCTTGGATGATGACAGATGCCTATGAGAAGAACAGAGAGATGTTTAGAAGTCATTTTATAAGTAAGTGATCATTAGTGAATTCCGCATTGCGACCTTGGTGAGGAATATTTGGATGTCAAGCAGCTCCTCTGTTTCATTTGCTTCTTTTAATAACCCCACCTGGATGAGGCTTCGTTGCCCACTAGGCCCAGCACGTGGCTGTAGGTAGTCCTATGAAAAGACGGTAGGTCCTAATTTCAGATCCAGCAACAATGTTAACATGTGAATATATTTAAGAAGTTTTTAAATATGGATTGTATTTTAAAGAGCTCTCTTTCTTTGATTCTAAGAGTTTAAATGGCTATCTCTTACTGCTAGGTTTTTCCTTTTTTTTTTTTTTTTTTTTTTGTTGCAGTTGTTTATCTGTTGTTTAGCTGGCCTGGGGTGGGTTCAAACCCGCCACCTTCAGTGTATGTGGCTGGTGCCATAACCACTGTGCTACAGGCGCTGAGCCACGTTTTTCTTTTTCTTTTGTTTCGTCAAACTAAATAAACACAAAAAATTGCAGAAAAGACCAGAGTGTGGAATGCATTTGAATATATTAAATTTAAAAAATGGATCCTGTGACTTTTACGACTAGGTAGAGAATCCTCATAGTCTTCTAAAAAATTATAAATAAGATAATTTGGTTTTGATTTAAGTATGCTATCAGTTTCTCCATGAATGCATACTTCATTGGTATGTATTAATGGTGATATTAATAATATGAATAAAACTAGATTTTGTAGCACATTTACCAGACATAATGTTAAGTGCCTCACTGACATCTCATTTAACAGATAGAATAGATCCAACTTTTGTTTCCCTCACGGTGGAGATGAACAAGTGGATCTTCAGATGATAAGTAGCAAGCAGCTTGTCTTGTTACAAGGCATAGAGCAGGATCTTGTCTTAAGCAGTATGCTTTGATTCCATACCACCCTGTGTAAAGAGTGTCTCAACTTTGCCATATTTATGTTGTTGTTATTATTATTATTGTTGTTGTTGTTGTTGTTATTATTCTTTTGAGACAGGTCTTGCTCTGTTGCCCGGGCTGGCGTGTAGAGTGGCTTCAGCCTAGCTCACAGCAACTTTGAACTTCTGGGCTCAAGCCATTATCCTATTTCAGTCACCTGACTAGCTGGGGCCACAGGTGATTATGCCTGATTTTTATCACTTACAATCAATAAGCTCGTATACAAGGCGATGTGGGACTTAGAGAAAAGAGAGTACTTTAGATATAGAAAGACATGGGTTCAAAAACCACATGAAATTTGTGAGGCAGGCACACAGAACAGTTGAGAGAAGAATGTAATGGAACCCTCTGCAGCCCCCTCTCATGTCAACAATTAACAGACACGTTTATAAACCATTAATTTTCACAGTAGGCATTGTTTTATGACCTTATAATTATCTAAATGTTGCAAAAGCCTTGAAATTCTCAGGCATAAAAAAAGGTTTTACTTTTTCTTTTCTTGAGTGTCAGATGGTTTTTAAGGGAGTAAGAAAAGTACAAAAATAAAACCAAATTTGGAATTCAGTGTTTTCTGCTTACAAATATATTAAGATTTTTCCATTAAAAAAAAGATACCTTTCTTGAAGAAGGTATCTATGTTTTATTTGTTTATTTACTTATTTATTTAGAGACGGAGTGTCACTCTGTCATCCTGTGTAGAGTGTTGTGGTGTCAGCCTAGCAACCTCAAACCCCTGAGTTTAAGTGATCCTCCTGCCTCAGCCTCCCGTGTAGATGGGATGACAGTTTCTGGCCTCATTTTCCTATTGTTAGTAGAGATGGGGGCCTCACTCTTGCTCAGGCTGGTCTTGAACTCTTGAGTTCAATGGTCTCCCGGAGTGCTAGTCTTACAGGGGTGAGCCACCTTACCCCTGGGCTTTCTCCCACACTTAAAAAAGATATTTTCTTTCCATCCACTTCCCAGCCAGGTAACCAATGGTCACAGCCTGGTGGGTTGTCTTCCTACAGCTTTCTCAAGGATCATACTGTGTGTACCAGTTTAATAAGTTTTTAATACTTTTAGTTATTTGGAGGGAATACTTAGACACTCGCGTGGTCCACAAAGCAAGGAGTGGTAAAAATCACAGTAGGGCAGGGGCATCCTCCTAGGCCTGTGGTTGTCTGGCCCTGGTAGATGTTGGCTTGCATTGGCTTCATATGTGTTCTCCCATCATTAGTTTAAGTATTATAAATAAGAATATTGATTTTTATTCTCCTACCACTTAAGTAAATTAGCTTATTAAGATAATTTGCATTTTGCTTTTGTCACATGACAATATACCTTGGAGATTATTTCATAATGTATATTGAGATATCTCTTTTTTCTCTCTCTTTAAATAGTTGCATGGCCTTGCAGACATATGGATGCATAAACATTTATTTAACCAGTCCCCTCTTGAAGGTATTTGGGTTGTTCATAATATTTTACTATTATAAACACCACTGTTAACATATACTTGTACATTTGTTATTTTGCATGTGGGCAAATATATCTGCAGAATATATTCCTGGAAATGGGATTGTTGGGTTACAGATTAGCTTTGACAGCAGTTCCTTAATGGCCTTCCTTGGCTGCTGTGGGCTTACTTTAACGCAGCAGAGCAGCCAAGCTCTTGCTCTCCCAAAGCTTCAGGAACTGCACGTGCTAGTAAACTGCTGGGATTTTGCCATTCTAATGGGTGAAAGATGGTAGTTCAGTGTGGTTTTAACATGCATTTCTCTTATCACAAGTTTGAATGAAATTTTTACCTTGTGAGACCCATCCCTGGTTCTTTGTAAACTATATGCCCAGATCTGTTCTCTACTTTCCTTGTCAGAGAACAGCCTTTGTAATGAGTTGCAAATGTTTTTCTCGGTTTTGTTATTTATCTTTTGCATTTGTATTTTAAAAGGTAGTTAGATTTATTTATTTTTTTTTCTTTTATGGTTCTGGCTTTTGAGTCAGAATTAGAAGGACCTTCCCCTTCCAAGGCTATAATGAAAGTTGTCCATAAAATTTTATGATTTGATTTTTTATTTTTACACTTTTGTCATTTGAAATCTATCTTGATATAAGATACAAACTATGGCCCAATTTTATTTTATTTTTCCATATAGTTAAACATATGTTTTGATATCGTTATTAAGAGTTGCCCATGATTTCTCTCAGATATCATACTTATCATATATTATATTCCCATATTACTATAATCTACAAGCTTATTCTTGTGATCTATTTTTATGTCAATGCCAGAAGATTTAAATTTTTGTGACTTTAAAATCTATCCTATTTTCATATATATATATATATATATATATATGTGTGTGTGTTTTATATGTATATATGTGTTATATATATATATTGTGTTTTCAAATATATGATATATGTGTATCATATATATGTGATACACACACGTGTTTTCTCGCTACTCTTGCTTGTTTATTTTTCCTTGTGACTTTATAATCAAATGTTTGCCTAGTTCCAACAAAGCAAATAACAAAAGAATCTGGCTGTACTATTTTTATTAGCAACATATTTATAAATTAAAACAGGGAGAGTGATCTCTTTGTGATGTTGAATCTTTCTTAACGATGGAATTGTGCATTATCATCCCTCTGAAATTTATGTGTTCAAGCACTGAGCCCTGTACCTCAGATGTCACTGTGTTTAGAGATGTGGCCCTTTAAAGATGTGATTAAATTAAAGAGAGGCTCTTAGGGCGGGCCCTAGTTCAATCTGACTGGTGTCCTTAAAACAAGAGGAAATTTGGACATTTAAAGAGACACCAAGGATAGACTGACACAGAGGAATAGGCTATGTAAGGACACAGTGAGAAGGTGGCTGTCTATAAGCCCAAGAGAGGGGCCTTTGAAAACACAAGCCCTGCTGACACCTTGATCTTGGACTTGCAGCCTCCAGAACAAAATTCTTCTTTTTAAGACAGATTTTTACTATGTAGCCCTCAGTAGAGTGCTGTGGCATCACAGCTTACACCAACCTCAAACTCTTGGGCTTAAGTGATTCTCTTGCCTCAGCCTCCCAAGTAGCTGGGACTACACGTGCACAAACGCCCAGCTATTTTTTGGTTGCATTTGTCCTTGTTGTTTAGCAGGCCCCAGTTGGGTTCGAACCCACAAATCTGGTGTATGTAGCTGGCACCCTACCCACTGAGCTATGAGCGCCGCCTCAAAATTCCTTTGTTTAAGCCTCGTAGTTGGGGGTTCCTTATTATGGCTATGGCAGCCTTATCATACGAATACCCAAGGGATATCCTCTATCCCAAGCTAGGATATTTCTTTCTCTTTTTTCAATTGTTAAGAAGTAGTAAATTAAAGGTTTTCTTCGCTCAGTTCCTGCATATTTCTTACACTCATTTCTAGGTATCTTAAATCTTTTGTGGGGAAAGGGGGTGCTTCTTCAATAACATCAGTTAATTTTACTTACGATTTTTAAATGATACTTTTTCGTATATGTGAAAGTTCACCACATTTGTATAATTAGCTTCTTTGACTTAGCAGTACTTACTGGGGCACTACCTTCGAGTCAATGAGTTTCCCCAGCTTTCACATACCTGCCACCTGGAGTCCACCATCCACATTCCACTGTGCTTGTTTAATCACCTATCTCTCTGTCTGTCTCTTTCTCAATTCATAAATTGATTCCTTTTAATGAGAACATAATATTTTCTTGTTTGGATGATTACGGTTTGTTAAACTCATAGTTCATTGATGGCCATTCTCTTCCTTTACAGTTATTTCTCCTGAGGGCAAGTAGTTCTACAACATACATACTCAGTTGTATGATATGTTGGTGCTTTTATTTCTGTAAGATAGATTCCCAGAATGCAATTAAAATTATTAAATAGATATTGCCAGGTTATTCTCCCAAATAATAACTCACATTTCCAGCTTTGTCTAAGAATACCCTCCTCTCCTGCAGCCTACAAAGGTAGTATCACACCTAAAAAATATTGCTCATTTAAGTTTTGAAAATGTATATAAAGTAATATTTTATTATTTAAATTTGCATTTCCATCCGATTAAAGATGGCGGCCGAGTAACAGCTTCCCTGCAACTGGGCACACCGAGTCTGGGGAGACAAGACTCCAGGCATCTCTGGCCAGTGGGATCTGCCTATAATCATCCCTTTGAGGATACAGGGAGCCAGCAAGGGACTTCTGGACTCCAAGAGGATGACAAAAAAAGTAAAAAACTGGCAAGTGGTTGCGTGTGTTCGATTGACCTAATCATGCCAGCAACCGTAAGTACAAGTAGCAGTGAGACTACAAACCGGAAAGGCCTTACCTGTGAACTTTTTTGGTGTTCTTGGACTTGGCACTCAGTTGAACTGCCTTGGGGAGAGCTTGAGCAGGAGTGTGGAAAACTTTGGGCATTGTCTGGAGCCACAGACTGAGCCACTGAGCTGGGCACAGGAAGCCATTGTGAAAGAACTGCCCCGGCAAGCTCCGCCCTCAAGGTCCCAGAACAAGGATCAGGTGGGAAAAAGTAACCTAGTGACTGAGCAGCCTAAAGGCGGGGGCTGAGCTGCCTTACAGCCTTAATCCTTAGGGGCAGAGTGAGATGGTTTTCGCACACTAGAGCCTTGGGACGCTGCCCTGGGAAGAGTGCCGTGACATCACAGCTCATAGCAACCTCAAACTCCTGGGTTGGCGCCGCCCAGACCTCCATAAGAGCTGTGCAGCGACCCCCGACCGGTGACCCTCACCCACCGAGCCTTGGCATCCCTGACCAGGAAGTGTGGGAGCCATGCAACCCTGCATCCTCCCTCCTGTATCCTCCCAGACTCCACACTAGCCCATTCATCTGGCCAGGGACTCTGGTAGCTGTGTGTCCTCTGGAGCCCTCCCTGCCTCTGTGCAGAACCCTTCTCCTAGCCAGAGACTGCTGGAGCCTTGGGCTCTCTGTGCGAAAGTCACTGGGTGCCAGGCACTCCCAGAACCGTGGGCACCACCCCTAGCCCTGTTGCTGGATCCAGGTGTGTCACACACCGGAGCTGCTTCCACAACAAGAACTCTGTAGCTAGAGCAGACCCAGAGGAACTACTCAGGGTCACTCCCTACAAAGATCCAGCAACAATAGAGTGATCCCGCTGGGGTCTAATCTTGGAGACACCTCCCCAACTCTGAGGACGGCCAGAGGCAATGGTGAAAAACAATCATGAGGCAAAATCAACAGAAAAACTCTGGCAATATGAATAATCACAG
>CAUYPK010053235.1:0-41768 GCA_963574355.1 Loris lydekkerianus | reverse complement strand
ATGAGATGAGTGGCTATGGTCTTGTTAAAATTTGGATACCAAACCACCAGTCTTAATAGTCCCACATATCACAAAAGGCCTGGTCCTTCAGTTTATGTTCAGTCATGCCTTCTGTGAATGATCTGATGTCTTGCTTGCCTTTAGAAGGAACTACATATGCTTAAGTCTATAGAATGTCATTCAGGACTATCCAATATCTAAGATGAAATCTCCCTTTCCAATTTCTTCATTCAAGTCCTTACCCAGGAGTCCACCATCATGAACTTCCTAGATGGATGTTTTTCATGCCTTCATGTGTAGTTGATACTATTCTTTCTCCATGAAAGCTGTCCTCAGCCCTCGGCCTCTGTTTGCTGTACTCAGTTCTTCCAAATTTATCCCCTGAGCGTCTTCTATGCAGCAGCCTCTGAACCAAGTCTCATGGAGGTTTGAGGTAAACAAGATGTACAAAGTCTCACCACTTCTAGAAATCTTATCAGATCCTTCCAGCTGTTAAGAATGTCTCCTTTCCTTATGTGCTAGTCTTACAGTGTTTGTCAGGCCTTGGCTGCAGATGTGTACACATTGTCCCTATGTACACACTAAATGATAAGCCTTGGGGCAAAATACTGGTTTTATTCATCCCTGAATTTATCCAGTACCCCAAAAAGAGGCATATTTATAGGTGGTTTTCATATAATTAGTTAATTATACTATTATCACATGGAAAAGTGACCTGAGGGTGTAGAGGTGATGGCTAATTCGTAATATGGGTTGTCCATAAAGTTTGTGTATGATTCACAATGTAAAACTATTTTAAGTTGTACCTGAGTTTTATGGCCACCCTGTATTAACCAACACTTTTACTCCACTTATTTATTTTTTATTTTAGAAGAGAAGCACCATTCCTAGAAGTACCACAGTGCCAGGTTAATGCGTGGGGTGGACAGAGCAAGCACCTATTCTAACTCCCTGCCCCCCAAATCCATTTCACATATTGTTCTCAGATAGAGGATGTGTCAGATATTAAACTAATAAAAACAGATACTACACTTGATCTTAGCCAAAAGGCTAAGAAGCGATTGTGCTCCAATCATCTTGCTTACATTAATGTGTTCTGACTTTTCCTCACCTATAAGATAGGTGTTATTCATCTAGACTGGTAAGGAAACTTGAACTAATAGACACAAAATAACTTTCCCAAGGTCATATAGTCATTTCTTATCATAAAGAGATGGGCAGGAACTTTATGCTCCCAGAATGCATTCTAGTTTATTTCTCCTGCAATTTCTTAGAAAGGTAGAGATCCAGGGGCATACTAGGCAAACCAGCTACATTGTTAAAAGTGAGAATACCCCTGAAAAAAGGATTAATAAATAAAACAAAATTACTGAGTACAAAGAGCACTTAACTAAGATTCAAAGGACGTTAGGTTTTGCCCTGGCTTTGTCACTTATGAAGTGGATAATTTTAGATAAGTGACCCCATTATCCTCATTTTTCTCATTTGAAAATGGGATAATAAAGCCTACTTTGTAGGGAAGACATAATGAGAAACTAAACAGGACAGTGTTTGAGATTAGCAGATCATTGTATACATTAAAGAAAGTGTTGTTTCTCAGTCTTATGGCAAAACTGACTCTGGCTGGTAGTTAATTGACAAGGAGTCTGTTCAGAAGTCCTAGTGAGAAATCTTTCATGACAGAAGTTTTGTGCAAAGCCTGAAGTCACTTCTACAATCTGCAAAGAGTTCAGCTTTTACTATGTTGAGCTAGCAGAAGAGAGGGAAACCCAGTTCTATTTAGCTCCAAAGTTAAAAGACTTTTTCTCCTCATTTTTAGTACTCATTAAGAACTTATTCCAGTAAATAAAATGATTTTAATCTATGTTTAAAATCCATTTTGATATTTTGTTCTTTTTTTAACTTTCAAGACTTGGGAATCACAGGCCAGAGCTGACAACATTCAATGTTCTAAGTAAGGATCTTCACAGGGGATGGGGAAGTTTCCTCGGCAACTAATCTTAGTTCTTTATACTGAAGCTGAATCCCTTTAGCTGCAGCCCCTGTTCCTCTGGCTCATTTCAGGATGGAACAGCTGGTCTGCAATCTCCATATAATATCCATTCTTGGATGTATTAAATTGTCACGCATATCATCCGTGCTACGTATTCTGAAAAGTAGCAGGCTCTTAGCATTACCAGCAGTCATTTTTCAGTCCTGTGCAAAATATACCCCTGGGATCTCTTAGCAGATGTTTGGTAAAATTATTGAAAGAAACAAGAAAAAAGGCTTTCCCCTGTTTTGAATCCACAGTTGAGTATATCATTCAAAAACAGCCACAAGGTATCTCAAGGTCTCTAAAAATTAGAAATATGTTCCTTTCGTGAGTAGCCTTGTCCAAGTAAATTGATAGACCACAATTAAATTCCAAACAAATATGCCATTTTGCACAGGAGAACATGTTTGTGTCATAATAGTTGTATATTTGGCATGTTAAAACATTGTTTTCGAGCTAAAAATTTCACATATTTTTACTGCTAGAAGAACAAGCAATATATAGAACAAAAATTGTATGTATTTCTACCTCTAATGTAACCACCCACATCAACAAGCAAAGAAAGAGAAAAGAAAGAAGGAAAAGAAAAAGGAAGGAAAGGACACGTGAAGAGACAGAGAGAAAAAGGAAAAGAAAAATATTTTTTCATGTTATTAAGGCTTAAATGTGTCCCCTCCAAAATTCAGGTGTTGCCAATGTGATAATACTATATAATATGAAGAAGTGGGGCCTTTAAGAGATGATTAGGCCATGAGAGCTCCTCCCTTTTAAAAGGTATTAAAGCCCTTGTAGAAGACTGCACACAGCATCTGCTTGGAGGGGCATTCTGCCTTCTGCCCGGGGGGGGGGGGGGGGGCACAGACTTCATGCCCTCCTGAGGATGTAGTAACAATAGGGTACCATCTTGGAAGCAGAGAGCAGCACTCACCAGACAACCAAACTTTCCAGCACTTTGATCTCAGATTTCCCAGCTTCCTTAACTATAGGAGAATAAACATTTTTTTCTTCTTTATACATTGCATGGTCATGGTATTTTGTTATAGCAGTACAAACAGACTAAGACACCTGTATTCATACAAAACATAGAGCAATTTTATAGCATCTTTTATTGTCTATACCATACTTTTTAATATCTGTGCTAGTAGAAAACTTAGAAGAAGTGAATAAAAATGAAAGAGGTATAGGGAACCAGATAAAGAAGAACATTTCCTTGAAGAAATACCAATCACAGCATACTTATGTGTTCATCACTGCATGGGTCCTGTTCATAGCTAATAATCCCTTTTCTAATTTTGTAGACGCAGAAATCATGAATTTGTTACTGATTTTCTGGATGTAGACATTTTTTCCTTCTACCCAGAGATATTCAAATTCATTTTTCATAAACATCCTCCCAGGTGGAAGTCACAATTCATGCTACTACAATTGGTAAAGACAAAAAGGCCCCATAATTCTGTGCTCTGCTTAGAGTTTAGCATTTGGACTGTTTCTCAGAAGAGATGAAGTTTCTAAATTATGCATTGTCATAAGTATTTAAATAAGTAACCATCAATTCCCACTGGCACCCTACAAAGAGAAAAGAGATCAATTCCCACTGGCACCCTACAAAGGTTACAATTGCACTTTAATACTGTACCCACGGAGCATGCATGCCAAAGAAATTCAGGACTGAGACTGTGAGTGCAGGATGGATAATGATGAGAACTTAAAGTAAATGAACTTCAGATAGGTTCCTCATCATGTGGTAACATTTACATAAGCACCTTCTATGCCACTGGATGTTCAAAAATGTGAATTGATGCATATTACTCTGTGATATACCCATGGTACCATTTGTTCGACCATTCTTCTACTGCTGTGACATTTGGGTTGGTTCTAATTTTCCAATATTATAAATAAATATTCAGTAGGCAAGCATGTACACAAATCATTGCTGCAATCTCTGATGGTGTCCTTAGGATAAATATCTGAACATGAAATTACTAAGTGAAAGGGAAAATACACACTTTAAGGCTCTTGTCTCAAATTATCAATTAGCCTTGGAAAAGACTGGGCCAATTGCATCTCATCAGCTAATGAAGAGCATTTATTTTCTGTACCCGTGGAGCCATTCTGTTAGTATTTCACAATTTAATAGTCATAACATGGTATATCATTTTTAGTTTAGAAGCATTCCCTTAACAATTCCATGTTTGAGCACTCAGACATTCCCTTCTACTGATAAAGTCAAACAGTTGTCACCTGAAATCCACTTGGCATCTTCCTTACTCACCGCAGGAACGAAAGGAAAGAGAGAAGGTGGTATACTTGAATCCTGGATTTGTTTTGCTTCCTCTCCTTGGTATCTCTTGCAGTCATGGCACCAGCTTCATTCATGAAATCTCATTAATTAACGAAGACTTAAGATATTTAAGATATTTGCTAATAAGAGTTGACTACAGTGAATCATCGAAGCATGTGAGCATTGTAAATAGATTCTTGTGGATACTAAGGAAGATGTTTATAAATTTCAAAATATAAAAGGAAACTTTGCAAGGGTACATGTCAAATCTATTAAGAGTAGGGTATAAATTTCTTTTTTAAATTTTGTTTTATTAAATCATAGCTGTGTACATTAATGTGATCATGGGGCACCATACACTGGTTTTATAGACCATTTGACATATTTTCATCACACTGGTTAATATAGCCTTCCTGGCATTTTCTTACTTATTGTGTTAAGACATTTATATTTTACATTTACTAACTTTCACATGTACCCTTATAAGATGTACCACCTATGGACTATAAATTTCTTAACACAATAGTTAAGTAAGTGAGGTGAAGGCTCTGTTAACCAGTTTGATGTAACCATTCCAAATTGTATATAAAATCAGCACATTGTACCCCACAAATGTGTTAATGTACACAGTTATGATTTAATAAAAAAAAGTTAGGAGAAAAAAACAAAAAATGGAAGCCTGTCGGCTGTGAGAAGAGTACTCCAAGTTCCGATTACTAGGGTTTGTGTGGTCCACTTGTGTGCCTCGCCTATGTCTCTCTAGCCTGGGTTCCACAGGCCTAATGTCAATGTTGATGTTGTATTGTGCATTTTACTATTTTGCATGCTGGCTATCTTTAACAATTTTATTAACAAGAACAACAATAACAACACACAACTGCTAACACCACCCCCCACAGAACAGTGTAGTAGATCTGAGATTTTAAGAAAATAAATAAATAAATAAAAAATAAGAAATTGATGTTGCTTTAGTAGAATTGTGGAGGGAAAATACATAGCCACTACAATAGATGTAATGGCAATATATTTTTGAAATATCATATTCACTGATATTTTATAGACATTTCTTAGTATAAAACCCCTCCCTTATCCATAGGGTTATATGTTCTAAGACCCCCAGGGGATGCTTGAAACTATATATAGTACCCAGCACTATGTACGTTATATTTTTTCCTGTACATTCATACCTATGGTAAAGTTTAATTTATGTTGGTGATAATACTCTTATGCTTTGTGGCTATTATCAAGTAAAATAAGGGTTCCTTGAAAATAAGCCCCTTGGATACCATGGTGGTTGATCTGACAGCCAAGGCAGGCTGACTTAAGGTAAGGAGACTCTGAACAAGGGCAGGACAGAGCAAGAGGGTGAGAGAACAGAACAGCAGGCAATCTAAAACTTATGCGTTGTTTATTTTTGATATTTTGTATTTAGTATCTCCAGGCTATGTTTGATCATGAGTAACTGAAACCACACAAGGTGACACTGCAGATAAAGAGTTCTGCCTTCTGCCTTTCACCCTTTGCTGCCTCCATCCAGCCTCATGCACTGCGTCCAGGGAGAGCCGCAGCCAGACCAAAGGCAAGTGCACTGAGGAACACCTGCTCTCTGTTCCATTCTATTCTGAAAGCCTGTACCCTTAAGGGTTAGAGACATTTCCCATTCAGCTCATCGGAAGATCTGAGAAGTGAATTTTTCTACCAAAACTTCCCTCTAGAAAAGGGGAGAAAGGTGACAGAGGAACGAGAAGACAGGAGAAGGGGCGTAGATGTTGTTGTGAGGGCTCATTCTCCCAAGCAGGTACAGCACAGAAGCATCAGAAGAATTCTCCCATGCCCAAGCCCGAGGGGCCATGCAGATGGGAACGGGGGCATTTTCACAGTTCCACAGGGGCAGTGGGGTTTGGTAACTAATAACCAGAAGGCAGAATGGCCATCTATTGGTAGACAGCATCATGAACTTGACGGATTTATACATCCTTCATGGAGAATAATTTGGCATATTTTAGGTCAGATTCCCCAGCAAACAGACTCTGAGGTGGAGACTGGGGCAGAAGCCTTACTGGGAAGAGTATTCCCACCATCGAGAAGTGAGGAAAGCTGACTGGACAGAGAGGGACATTGAGCTGCAATGCAATTACCATGGAGGCCTCAGCCAACTGATGCCAGGAGGTCAAGCCTTGGAATGTCTCTTCAGTCTCTGGACATGGGCCTCCTCTGGGTCTGGGAAGGCTGTTGCCTTACTCCCAGCAACTTGGGGAATGAGTGAATCTGCCCCCTTACTTCTAAAAAGTAAAATGGTTTTCGCCATAGTCCACCACTCCCACCACTTAGATCCACTCATTTCTTATAGTAAATGTAATACATTGGGGGGAACACCTCTGGGATTCCGGTTGGTCTTGTTCCTTGGGAAAGCATGTTAAAAGAAGCTTGTGAGATAAACAGTAGGCCCTCTCCCTGCAGCTGGCCTCAGGGCTATAGTTAATGCTGGTTGTTTCCCTCCTCTATTACCCATCCTAGATACCCACACCCTTGGTTAGTAATTTTGATGGATACTGGCACCCTCACGGGGGGATCTGAGACCAGAAATGATATGCATTTTCCCCCAACTGCACAGAGGAATCCTAAGAGTGGCTCAAGCAGACCAGTTGTGTGCTCGCCTATGTCTCTCTAGCCCTACTGGATGACAGCAGCCCGTCTCCTCTTCGGGATCAGGGCTGATTACCCTTGCCTGTCTATTCCTTGTCTTCTTTCTTGAATAAGTTCTGTGGCAACCATAATTTAAGTTCAGTGAGAGTCTAAATGTGATTCCTAGTGAAACCATTTTCTCTAAAGGAATCAGGATCTTGAGACACAGAAATTCTAAATTTATCACAAAGAGAAGCATATGAATTCCCACCATGGGACACACAATGACGGTTAGTGGGGCAGGCTGCAAAATTATCTCTTTGTCTCCAGGCCCAAGTATTCTACCTACTGGGGAAAAGCACCATAGACTGGTCATTGATTTAGGGCATACAACACATCCTAGAGGATGAGGCTCCCTCAGATGTGCCTCGGAAGCTTGGTCCACCCCTCAGGCCAGCAGCATCTGGGTGGTGGGATATGTGATATGGCCTGGAGACTCCCATGGCCCTGGGCCCACTGCTGGACCTGCTTTGCCATTAATAGCATTCTTTGGTCTGAAGGAGCATTATGAAGGATCCTTTCTTAGTGGGTGAAATATTCTGCAAGCCCTCAGAGAGTGATGCTAAATAAAGTCCTCTGGGTAGGAAAGGCAACTTACACCCAGAATATGTGGCAAACCTGGACAAGATGAATTGCTTTTCCATTCAGGGTAGAAATCTGACATGGTCAACTTGTCACCAAATGGAAGATTGATCTCCTTGAGAGATGCAGATGATTCCAAAGCTCATCATTGATCTCAGTAGGAAACTCAGCCTTAGGAAGTGGGAGACAATCCTTACCACCATGGCTACATTATCCATGAGTCCCTGATGGAGGTTGGCTGACATCAGATTGATAGTTACTCTGTCTCCTTGGTAGCGTAGGCCATCTCTCCTTTGGGGTTCTCTAAGAGGGGCATCAACACCCAATAGAGAGATCCACACATGGTGCTCAACCCCAGAAGCCCATCCATGAACCTCCTCATACTCTGATGTACCAGTTTTTCTCCCACTGGGCCCCTGACAAATCAGTCATGTCATTCTGCTCATAAAACCATGCTTATTCCTAGTTTGATCCATTTTTCTTTTTTTTACCATCCTCACCACTGGCTTTTAGAACACCCCTGAAAGGGACTGTGATATAGCACAAACCATGTTCAGCTCGTACCCACAGACCAAGCTGACCGTCCGTAGATGAAGCATGGTTTGTAGATGGCATTTGCTGCTACATCCCAGGAAACCATCAGTGGGGGGTGGGGGCAGAAGTGTGGCATTATAGGCATAGGAGGAATCATGGTAACCTTTCCTTTTGCTGCCTTTTGTCCTCTGGTCCTTCTCATATGTCATCTAATTGGCATTATTACCATTTTAGGATGCACTGTGCTGGGTCCACCCAATCTTACATCTTAGTGGTTCTGAAAGAATGTAGATCATGTTGTACTCTGACAGCAAAGTCACATGGTATCTCTACCTGAGCCTGGTTCCATGACAGCTGCTGCTGCAGGTGCCATGGCTTCATTCCAGACTGAGTCCTTGTTGTAATTTCCTTGTGTCTTTTTCATTCTGGTGCCAGAGGATCTGCTCACCCAAGCGACCGGCTCCTTGCAAGCAACCTGGCCTTCCTGCAGGAGCTTTTCCTGCTCTAGATCCCAGACAAAGCTGTCAGTCTTCCATGTCACCCAACAAGAGGATCAGAATGGCATAGCTAAAAATGACATATGGCAGCAAAAGATACCTAGCAAGTATTGTTCTTCTCCCTTAATGGTAGGAGCTACATGATGCAAGACTACATCCCTTTCTTTGGAGGGGAATTCACAGTTTATCTAGACCAATAGATTCCTAAAACTTTACTGATGTGGTAGGTACTTGGTAGAGTTTCTGTTCCACTCTCTGCAGCATATGCACCTAACCAAGGACTCCTATTCCTTAGCATGGATTGCTTACTTACCCAAGTGACAAGATCTCATTAATACAGGATGAAGGCTCCTCAGAATCCATACTTTTCTGAATAAAAACCAAATCTGGGAGAGCTAACTATTCCTGAGAAAAGACAGTAAGTGTATGCTATTGTTTATCTCATATAAATGCAAATTGTTTCTGATCATACCTCCTGATAGGAATCATGGGGAAAATGTATCCACCAGATTAATAGCCCCTGCATACCACATCCCAAGACTCTGTTAAGGTCCTTTAGAAAAGTGACTGTTCTGGTCCCGTAACTATAAGTAGGATTATTACTTGGTATGAGGCTGCAGAAGTTGAAATTCAAACTTCATCATTCAGTACTTATGGTAATTATTGAATCTTTCTGGGCCAATTTCTACATGCTTCAAATGGAGATTATTATAGTAACTGAGTCATAGAATTGTTGTGAGGATTAAAATTAGAAAAGTCCTACAAAGTATTTAGCGCTATGCCTGGCACACAGTAATCACTCAGTAAATATCAACCTTCATGCATCTGCTTTGCCACTGGAGAGTTAAAAATGCAACTTGACTTATTAAAATTCAACAAACATATTACATAAAGCATGAAGTGAATTTGGCATACATTTTGATTGGGGTGCGATCATGCAGAAATATGAAACAGGGTTAATTTTTATGCAACCCACACTGCTCTTGGTCACAAATTATTAGTGGAATTTATAGATAAAATATATAATTATTAAGGGAGAACATTTGCTCAGCTATTCATTGATCTAAATGTTATGCCACTTGCAGCAGTTGTGCTATCAAGAATTTAGTAATCAGGGCATGGGAGGGCTCCCTCAATACTTGTTTTTAACTCTGAAATAAGAACCAACTGCTAACCCAGTTGCAGAATATATTTAACATGTACCTGCATAGGCTTAGCAAGCTTCTCTATCCAGAATCTCATTTATCACCATATTTCCCCCCACCATGCCAGAAATCCAACAGTTCTATGGGATAAGAAATCATATGAAGAAAATGGGACTTTGCTCATGTGGAAACAAGAGGTCATAACTTCCACTACCTCTTTGCCACAAAGCAATAGTGCACCACCGGGTCTGCACTTTGCGATATCACGGGAGCTGGCTTAGCAGGGAAAGACAAAGCAGAAGCACAGATAAGCATTTCACATTACCCTGACAGTCCTGCTACCTGCAAGACAGATGGGAGGGCTGTGGGTGAGTCGTGCGGTCCGCCTCCCGCCTGGCTCCCTGGAGGATGGCGGAATGTTGATCACACACTGGTGGTGAACAGGCAGCTTCCAGAGGAACGAGCTGCCACCGAGCACCGGTGGGGGCCAAATCTCCGTATTCTGTGGGGCAAAATCACAGGAAGGACTGTTTATAAACCCGTGAAAGAAGGGAGTTTCTTTCAAGGGAGAAAGCTTTGGAGCAGCTTCAAACCTGGCACGCAGTTGGTTTTCCTGATTTCATCTTCCTGGGGCTCCTGCAGTAAGTAATGCAGAAAGGACCATTGTATGGATAAAACACTACAGGGTGAGAGAGAGAGTTCTTAGGAGGTGTAGTAACACAGCCAACTGACGAGCAGCTTCATTTGGGCTCTGGTGGGTACAGTTCCTCCTAAACTGCTGAATATCAAGTATTACGTCAAAGTTATCAAATGATATTCCTTAACCCATTTCATCTGCAGTCTTTGGACACACTGCAGGGATTGCAGTCCTTAATAAAACACACAGGTAAGGCAAAAGGAGGGTCTGCGCTGGATTTCCTAGGAAGCTCTAAGTCAAGCATTTACTGCAAATTCAGATGGATAAGACAGAACTCAATCACTGCTCCACGCCACAGTCATAGATCACCTTGTCTGTTTCCTGCAATTTACCAACAAGACAAAGAGCTGTCACACTGCAGTGCAATTCATCAGCATACAGAACCGAGTGAAACCACTGGGCAAATTAATTTTAATAGTAGCATCTAACTGTAAATCATTCTGTAGCTGGTCACACATTTAATCTGTTTTCAATTTTTCTGTTGCTTTGTTGTACAAAGCTTAGGATGTGTCTCAATTATTGCCAGAAAGGAGAGGGGCTTTAAACTACACTAAACACACAGAGACGCACACACACACAGGCTTTATTGTGAAGAAAACGTCCACAGATTTACTTCTGGAAACGTAATAGAATGAAAGACACAGAGAGAAAGAGAGAAGAAAGTACAGAGTCTCCCCAGCTCTCTCTGTTTAAACAGGTTTTCCCACAACCTTCTTTTCTCAAGCATTAGGCACATTATTTTGGAATGTTGCTATGAGACGCCAAAGACTGTCGCCACCATGTTTCAGAATCACACATAGAATTACCATCCCCATTCCAAGCTGAGCATGAGCCTAAGGCTTAGGAAGTGCCTTGTCCATGCCATGGTAATGGGGACTCCATCAATAAACACTTACCATGAAAGTAATTGCAGGTTTGAGGAAATCAAAACACAATGCCATGCCCCTTTTCTCCCTTCAAATTCCTCCCTGTGAGTCACTTCTAAGTCAACTGGTTTACCTACCTCAGATTCTGGGGCTGCTTAATCTCAACCTACAATATTGAACATTCCTGACTCCTACATTCCACTGACCCTTTAATCCTTGAAATCTCCCCCCTCATTCCCCTTTTCTACATTCTTTTGACTGATCAAACTTCTGTAATTCAGGATTAGTTTGCATATTTACCTTGGGTCACTCTGGGATACACAAAGCTATTCTAGTGTTCTGAGTCCTTGTGCTCCCTAAAGCTGGAGGTAGGTGGCATAGAAACCTAGATACTGGGACGCTGTTGAGTGTCCTAAATGCTGAATTTAGGGTACCAAATTTAGCAAATAAAAATATAGGACATCCCATTAAATTTCAACTTCAAACAAATAAAACCCTATGTATAAGTGTGTCCCAGGCCACATTTGAACTATCCTTACCTAAAATGTATTTGTTATTTATCTGAAATTCAAATTTAATTGGATTCAAACATGGTGAAAAGGAAACCAAAGCTTGATTATCAATGACATTCCAGAAAGACACCTCAATGTGGGTCTATGGGGTAATAAAGGACCCAAGTTCTACCTCAAGAGTTTAGGAAAAAAGGGCCCATAGCAGAGGGAGCAAAACAAGGCCCACAGCTGCCCTCCCCCTGGAAGAGCCTGCGGCCAGCATCCTTAATCAATTAAGACACCCTTTCTGGCTCCAACACAGCCACTCAGGCATCCATTACTAATCAATCAGACTTGGCTTATGAGATGAAACCTTTTAGCTCTCCCTGGCCTAGACAGGAGTAAAAGTGTGGAAATATGTAGAATTACCCAGGCTTAGTTCCTGTGCAAATCTCAATGGGTTTTTCTGCATTCTCCAGAAATCAGAAAATAAAATTTTATAAAAAGAACCAAAAAATGATTGCCTTAAAAAGCCATGGAATTCCAGAGTTGTCACCAGATAGCTCCAAATGGGGCCTTGAAAATTAATGATTCTGTACCAGCGGTTCTTAAAGCATGGATTATAGTCCACATTGGACCCCCTGATAATGCACACTCTTTCTTTGGTTCTTCTGGCTAAATGATTCGTAATTCATATATTGTCATTTTTACATAATCTAAAACTTACATATTGGCCACCTACCAAATAAATGATTAGAAGTTACTAACTGGTGTATGTACAAAATTTGACTCTCCCTTTAGTAGAGATTACCAGTGGCTTGAGTTCTGGGCCCTACATCACCAAGTAATGCTGGCAAGGTTGCACAACTCTAGATGAACAAAACTCTTGGAATTTCTGCCACTTTCAGGAAGCACACTTGATTATCAGTGTGGTCTTAACTTGGCCATGGTCTCCAGATGCCTTCTATTTATGAATTACTTTTGGCTTAGCTCCTTCATTTACATTGGACTTTGTTGTGGATTGCTTGGTTAACCCCAGAGTGTGTAGCAATATATGTTTCCATCAATGGTATTTGAAGACTGTAATTTTGCAATCACTAGGCTTTAAGGCATGTATACATGGTGATTCAAACACGAGTCATCTCTACCACTTTCCTAAGGCAAACCACAGAAATTTGCTTATACAGTGACATGTTCCCTCTTATTACTATGTGTTTCCTCCTTGGTAGAAGGAGAATGGGCAAGGTAAATGGGACATGAGATCTTCTACCTTGCCAATCTACACTATGGCCAAAACTAATCTGAGAAATACTCTTCTAGAGTAATTATTATCCTGATCAGGTGATAGTAAATGTTAATAGGACAAAATCTGTCTCACATTAAAAAATATTTCACATCAAGAAACATTTTGTGGCATATAAAACTTCAACTAAAGGCATGTCACTAATTGTTTTCTTCGTTTTTAAGCTAAACACTGTTGACTCTTTCCAATTCTTTTTCTGTGAATATTTATCTCCTTTTCTCTTATTCTTGATTATACTTATTGGCATCCATTTGCTACAATCAACCAGACCTTTAAAAAAAAATGTGGGGGAAAAAATCTTCAGATAGACAAATTGGTTTCCATTTAATTTATTTTCCTGAAACCTGGCACCATATATCCATTATTCCACTGGAAGACTATGTCACTTTGGTTCTTTAGTAGCAAAAACCACATGTTATGGCCTATTAGAGAATTATAAAATCAGTGTAGTAAGTCTTGACTCATGTTCTTTTTTTAAAGCATAGAACAGAGAGTAGAGTTGGTAAGTTTTCCTTCCTGAAAAATTTGCTTCAGTTGCGTTTGTGTGTGTGTCTCAAATAGGCTACCATGTAAAATGTCTTTCTTGCCGTGTAGAAGGGTCTTGGTTAAAAATTTGAAAAACATTGCTCTTCAGCAAAGTTTCTCAATTTTTAACATGCATAAAAATAATTTTTTTTTAATCACCCCAGTATTTATTTTCCACCCTGCTATTTGAGTGATCTATTCAAAACACAAATCTATGTCTCACCTCTCCTTAAAATTCTTCAGTGATTCTTCACTGTCTACAGAGGCAGCCCCATCTCTAGTTTCCTAGACTTGGGAGACACTCAGCTTCCCTCCTGCCTGATTTCGTGCTACCCCAGTTATCAGAACCCAGAGAGTCTTTTCAGATCATGGATTGTTGTTGCACATTCAAGTGTGAATTATCCATCTAGATAGCATCCATTCATTCTTCAAGGTGCCCTTTCAGAACTTGCCTAGCTACTCCTTATCTTAGTTTGGGCTGCTTATGACAAAGTAGCACAGACTGGGTGGCTTACAAACAACAGACATTTCTTTCTCACAGTTCTGAAGGTTGGAAGTTCAAGAACTGGGTGTCAGCATAGTAGGGTTGTGGTGGGCCCCTCTTTCTGGTTGCAGGCATCCAGGTGCTCTCTGAATCCTAACATGGAGGAGAGTGAGCAGGAGAGTCACTTTTATAAGGGCCCTGACTCCATTCACAAAGACTCTGCCTTCCTGATTTAATTACCTCTTAAAGGACCCATCTCTTAATACCATCACATTCAGGGTCAGGATTTCAACATGTAAATTTGGAGCTGTGAGTGGGTACACACATTGAGTCCATGACACTTTTCCTACATGCTTGTGTGTGCTGACCCACATACGTACACCTGCTTAGATTCGAGCAGTGATTCCCAATCCTGGCTGTATATTGGCAACACCATCATGCAGGGGGGGCTCTATGCCTTACAAAATCCTAAAACTGTAGGTACTGGTGTGGATGTGGAGAGAAGAGAATACTTTTAAACTATTGGGGGGACTGCAAACAAATACAACCTCTACAGAAAGAAGTACGAAGAATTCTCAAAGAACTAAAATACCTTCTATTTGATCCCACAATCCCATTACTAGATATCTACCTAAAAGAAAAAGAAAATCATCTTTACCACAAAGACATTTGCACCAAATTGTTTATTGCAGCTCAATTCACAATTGGCAAGATGTGGTAGCAACCCAAGTGCCCATCAACCTAGAAATGGATTACTAAACTCTGGCACATGTATACCATGGAAAGATGGAGACTTTATATCTTTTGTATTTACCTGGATGGAGTTGACACACATTCATCTTAGTAAAATATCACAAGAATGTAAAATAAGTATCCAATGTACTCAATACTAATATGAAACCAATATGTAAAGGAGACATGCCCACACAAAAGAAAACGGCAATCATATTCTAGTGATGGGGAGGGGAGAGGGAGGAAAGGGAAAAGAGTAGGGGGATGGGCCAGTTCTCACCTAATGCATACAACATGAAGATGTTCAGCACCCCAGGTGAAGGACTCAACTACAGCTTGACCTTTACCTTAGAAATGAAAATAGTGTAATCATTTGTACCTTCAAATTAACCTGAAATTTAAAAAAAAGTTGATGTATGAGTCCTACCCTTAGAGATTTCATTGAGCCAAAGGGAGATGAAGGGTGTGTGTGTGCATGCATCTGTGTGTGGGTTTCCCCCAGGGGTGGCTCTGTTCCTTAGTAAAACAAAATTTCAAGTTCCCACATTATCATTAATCATTAATCACCTGCACAGAGCCCGCCTCACGCCTAGTATTTAACTTCAAACATAGTTAACACTCTAGGCTTTTCAATTGACATCAAGTATTAGTCAGTTATATTTCTATTTTACTTTTTCCATCTTAGGCTGTATTTGTCCTTCACAGAACTTTCTGGCTAAACATCATGCCCTTTTCAGTGAATGATTTGCCTTTGAACAGAATTGTTATATTCCCTGTACGATGTCTGCCCTCTGGATATGATACTTAGGTATTTCTTAAGTCATCCTCACATACTTGGCTATATCTGGGTCAAGTACAAAGATAGTCTGGAAGTGTATGATTATTATAGATATTATTTGGAAATAGCTGAAGAGCAATTAAAAATGCAATGTGGTGTGTCAGCCATCCAAAGCATATTTTCTGCTTTGATAATTAATACTCTGTACCCTGTTTATCTGCTAATGTTGGAGAATGATGTATCCTCCATAAAATAGCTTTCCAGGTGACTAAGGCTTCCCTCTTACACGTGTTTCATTAAGTAGATGCTCAATGCTTGTTTTTTAAAGGGGTGTGACATTTCAATTTTAATCATTTTAGATTAAATATTTCAAAGCCATATTACACACACCTTCACTTTATTAAACAAGGAATTCTAAACTTAATCTACCCTTTTCTAGATTGTGTTAACATTATGACATTGTTTTTTTCCATTCAATTTAATTAAAAGTATGGAATCTTCACAAACTTACATGTCATCCTTGCACAGGGGCCATGATAATCTTCTCTGTATCATTTCAAACCCAGCATATGTGCTGTCAAAGTGAGCATGACTTTTGATTTTTATAATAAAAATAAATAGGATTTTGTTTTGCTTTTTGCTGTTGGCTACCTTTTGGCTAATGACTCACCTATTTTTTTCAGATGTCTTTCCCCTTATCTACTCTTTAGTGCATTAGTCGAAATTAAGATGATCAAGTGATTAGAATTGACGAGAAAGAAAGGCAACTCAGTAACAGGCCATGAATCTGAAAGCCTGGGTGCTGGTACTGGACCTTATTAGAAGCTCTAATCTTGGATTCTGTGCCTCTCCTGGCTATTCCCAGAACCTTTCTGCCCTTTAGCATGTACTCTATGTGACTAAATGTCTTTTTTGACTGTGGCTGAGGACAGCTGGAGGGAAGGGCCTATATTATGCTACAGCCCAGCACAGGTCCTGGCTTGGAACATGGGTGGGATGGGATGTTGGGAGGGGACTTCATTTGTTCAAATAGTCAGTAAGCTCAAATGGGGCTCCCTTAAAACACAATGCAATAATTTGGAGCAGTAGGGTTTATTGTTGTTGTTGTTATTGTTTTTTGCTTTTTTTTTTTTTTTTTTTTTTTTTTTGTTTTTTTGTTTGGTGTTTTGTTTTTTTTTTTTTTTTTTTTTTTTTTTTTTTTTTTATTTTTTTTTTTTTTTTTTTTTTTTTTTTTTTTTTTTTGCTTTGTTCTATTGGAGCTAGAAATTTTATCCAGATAAGCTTCTTCTCAGGATAAGTTTCCCTAGATAAGTTATTCTTCTCCACAAGTTAAAACCTCTTCATTTTGTTGAACTCTTCCAAAACTACAGGGTGATACCTCAAGTGTTTCTCTCCTTTCCTTTCCATTTCTGGGGTGATGTGACACATGGGGAGATGTGACTAGTACTGACCTCACAGTGAGTGCAGTCCACTGAGACCCTACTGTCACCCCAGACTCTGCCTTGCCCCAGACCATGATCTTTCTCCCAGGTATAAAGCCCTTCTTTACCCCTTCACCCTTTAGAAGTAAAAGGAAAGAAAAACATCAAAAAGAGGTCCCCTTGGTTAGATTCTTCCAATAACTACAGGAACTAATTGTTTTATGAGAATTTCTCTCCTTTTACATCAAAACCTTCTACAGATGTAGGAACATGCTCCAGTGGATTTATCTACAAAGGGTGAGAGGCATCCACATACATTTCATAGCATAACCGGCAAGTTACTTCTAAAATTAATTTTCAGATGTTCTTCTTTGGCAGAGATGGTTTCAGAAACAAGATTGCTTGAATTGCATTTCTTTATCTTCTGTTAAAATGCTTTGAGGCAGCTAAATGTTAATTGGGTATTATTTGTAGAGCCTTGATTCAATTTTGATTGACTTTTCTTAGAACATACCCCCTGAAATCTCCTTTCCAATGAAAGATGTAAGGTTAGTACATTTTGTCTTCATCTACTGGCATTACTATTTTTCTCCCTTGGATTCTTCTGAGTTCACCAACTCTAACATATTTTGCCATTGTTTTTATGTGAAAGTTAATTTAGTTAGGTGATGAAAAACCTATCAATCTGTTACCTGCATTATTCTATGTATGAGAGAAAGACTTTGACTTTGTCAAGTTCTCAGTAATCATAAAATAGGATTCATCCTAAATACTAAATATGACTTGGAAGGATCCCTCAAAGAATCACTACATCTGGGTTGGGCACCACTGACTTCTTGGTTACACACCAAAAAGAGCTAGGAGGAAGAAAAGTTGAAACAAAAAGAAAAAGGAGGTTTAAAAAAAGGCTCTTGCAACTGTACATTTTAGACATGTCAGTAATAACAAATGCTGAAAAGGCATAGTTTTTAGATAATTTTTTCTACAAAATAAGACTCTTAAGGATTGATTTGATTATTAAGTTTTGTTGTTATCAACATCTTGTAAAAGATGTTTCCACATATATATGGAGATAAGCAGCTTCCCATATTAAAACAGTGTAATTGTTCCCTTACTGCAGAAATTTCATTATCTATATATGAACACTAATTAATGTAGCCCAGAATTGCCATTAATGCCTGATTTACATTTCTGCCCTGAGGAACTATTTACCCACATTCCGTCTACTACTCAATTGCCTACTTGTCCTTGTGTCATATGGGAGAAATTCAGGAAGAATTTGGGATGTTTGCCAAATTCTCTAAATTCTTGAATTCAAATATTCTAAATAAGATGAAACAGGAAATCCAAAGAAGGGGATTCTCTAAACAAGAGAACATCCCTCTATTTAAAGAAAGGTGATAAAAGAATGCCTTAACTCAGGACACTTGACTGAGCTACGATAAAGCTGGCAGGTGGTTACAAAAATTTCCTCCACAAGACAACTTGAGAGAACTTTGAATATTGGCTCCTATCACACAGCTCAACAAGGATGTTAGTTTGTCCACAGGATAGAACTGAGATGACTATCTGTCAAAGACTCTAGACCAGTGTTGCTCAAAATTGGGGGAGTGGTGCTGGTCTTCAAACTCTTACCTGTCCATAAGGACGTAAATGCAGAAATAGAAAGAAAGTCCTTAGAGGCTCGGGCAGCTAAGGGCACCAGCCACATACACCAGAGCTGGCAGGTTTGAATCCAGCCCAGGCCTGCTGAACAACAATGACAACTACGACCAAAAAATAGCTGGGCATTGTGGTGGCACCTGTTGTCCCAGCTACTTGGGAGGCTGAGGCAAGAGATCGCTTAAGCTCAAGAGTTTGAGGTTGCTGTGACCTGTGATACTACAGCACTCTACCAAGGGCTATAGCTTGAGACTCTGTCTCAGAAAGAAAGAAAGAAAAACAGAAAGAAAGAAAGAAAGAAAGAAAGAAAGAAAGAAAGAAAGAAAGAAAGAAAGAAAGAAAGAAAATCATTTTAGCAATTTGACTCTCCTCAACATCCAAGTGCATGATCAGAGGATGTCTTTTCCTTTTTTATATGTTTCTCTCCATTTGTTTTTATTGTCCCTTATAAAAGCATCAGTCTTTGACAAACTGGAAATAAAGAATAAGACCTGAGCCTTCTCCTTCAGTAGCTGGAGAAGCCCTGATGTGAGTGTTACTGAGGCTTTTCTAAACTTCAGCTATCACAGATGGCCCTGGGGAGGGGAAACTAGCTAGTTTGCTTTGGAAAAGAGCTAGTCTCACCAAAGCAAAGGCTGCCTGGGCTAGCAGAGTTCCTGCTGGACATGCCAGGAGACTAAGGAAAAGAAATTCTCCTTCTCTTGCTTGTCTTTAGATACAGCCAGTATGGAATAAAAGAGCCCCATGATGAAATGAGGGCATATTGTCCAGAACATTAAAAAGGCATTTGTTAGCTTCATAAACTGGATACATTCAGAAAACCTTACACAGCAAACAAAGGAAAAGCTATTCTCCACCAACTGATAGAAAAATTCAGAGCCCCCGCTAAACTCTTTATGATAACTTTCACCAATCAGAAAATTGGCGAGATGAATAGCCCAAAGATGCCTGCCTTCATAGATGGGTCAGGGATTTAACCAACAACAGGACAAATCTCCTTATCCCAATTCAAAAGCTCAATGAAACTTTGTAGTCTGGCAACATTGATGAAAAAGAAGTCACCTTTGAGTAGTTCCCACAGTACCTCTCACTAATGATGGAGACAATCCCCAGGCCGCTAATCAGGCCACCTCCCATTAACAGGTGCTAACTGGTAGTCAAATACAGTCATGGTTGAGTCTGAATTATTTCAAGTATTTTCTTGTCTTAGAAGAAAGGTAATAAAAGAAAGAAGCAAAGACATGTGGTATTTCAGTCTTGCTAGGAGATGTCTTCTCTTCTAATTATTTGGGAAACATACTATTTTTCTGCTCCTCTTCCTCTGTCTGGTCTCCTCCTCTTTTTTGTTTTCCTCTTTCTCTTCCTTCTCTTCCTTCTTCTCCTGCTTCTCCATCATTTTACTTTGAAAAGTTGTCAGAGCCAGCATTAGCAGTCCCGCAACCTTCCCAAGGGAGGTCTGCTGAAAACTTTACTCTTAGAAAATAAAAGCACATATTCAGTGACAACTGTGAACTCTCCCCTCTAACATGGAAACTTCAGAATCCCCTATTAGACCACTAGTGCCGATGGCTATTTCCCAAGGAATTTTTTGCAGCCCCCTTCTTCCCGGTGCCACCCTAAGCATCACGGAGATGGGCTACGGTAGACCCACAGCAAGCTCCTCCCCCTCCTCTCGTCTTGGTGCCCTATGTTCAATAACAAAATCTCCATCTACCAAAAAGAGGAAGAAATTAGATAAATACTGTGCTTTAAATTGATGTTGTTTCCTTCTACAAGTAGATTTATAAATGTCAGACTGGATTCCAGATAAGGCCAGAAAGAAGTGGGAAATAAACAAAGCAAAAAAGGCAATGAAGGCTGAAGTCTTAAATATGAATCTTTGTTTCAAAACTCTTTCTGTTTCTGAACTTGAATCGGTTCATTGAACCTCCCTGCTTGCCTTTTACCACCCAGATTGGAGGAACTAATTCAAAACAGAGCTAATCTGAGAACCCCACTGAGGTTAGTGTTTCTAAAATGCTTCCCACTGCATGAAAAGGCGATCTAGAGGCCAAATGCTATTACTGTCCACTCCTGCCACATCTCCGTCAACCTCTATCCTTTGGTACAGATGTCCCGTAGGCTGCTGCAGATACAATCCTTGTCTCAGTGTACCCTAAGACAATTCACCTTTCTTTATTTTTTTTAATTCCCGAATAATGTAAGTGTACATATGATTAGGTTACATTGTTTGCTTTCCATTCACCTTTCAAAAGTCTCCCTCTTTGGAGCTGGAGCTTTAGGTTTTTATCGCTTTTTTAATGATTTCCTAGACCTTCTTGTATCTTCCTTGTAAAATTCTCATTGAAGTCTATAATGCTCTGAGGCAGCTCCCTTTCAAGTAGTTAAGGGTTTCTCTAAAGAATGTTATTGTACATAGTATCAGGGAGTCCCAGGCTGTATCCCCACTGTCCTTTCTCATTCTTGTTCTTATCTCCTAGGTAATGGAAGGACAATTTTTTTTACCCTGAGGAAGGCAACAAGTTTCAGAGTAACACGGTCCACAGAGTTCAGACCATGGCTGGCCAAGTAGGTCCAGTGTCCTCCATTCTGCTGTGGGAGACACAGTCGCCATCTCTCCTGTGGCCCTAAACTGTCCGAAATGTTGTTGACAGTTTAGAAAAATACCCCAAAGAAACATACATTCTGCTTTTTAACAAATTCCTTTTTTTTTTTTTTTTTGGAGATGGAGTCTCAAGCTGTCACATTAGGTAGAGAGCCATGGCATCATAACACACAGCAACCTCCAACTCTTGGGCTCAAGTGATCCCCTTGCCTCAGTTTTTCTATTTTTAGTAGAGAAGGGGTCTTGCTTTTGCTCAGGCTGATCTCGAACATGTGAGCTCAAGCAATCTACCCACCTGAACCTCCCAAAGAGCTAGGATTACAGGCGTGAGCCACCACTCGCAGCCTTACAAATTCTGTTAGTCAGTAAATGTTAAACCCTCCTTTTTAGGAATACTGTGCTTTCATTAGACCAGTAGTTCTCAACCTTCCTAATGCTGCAACCCTTTAATACAGTTCCTGCAGGTCACAACCCACAGGTTGAGAACCACTGCATAGACAAATACAGTCAAATGACAGTCATCTGCGAATCCTGTAGACCAGTATTTTCTAGGTTTCCATTCTAATCAGATTTTGCAGAGAGCACTCAGGAAACGTGATGCTCAGGCTTGGATGAAGCTCCTGAATATTTATCCAAGAAATATAATTTTCATTTCTGCCAAGGTCAGTTAACCTTAGCTAAGCCAGTGGAGGAACACACCTTCCACCCAATGGATCTAAGAGTTGGGGACTGGGGGTATAGTGGACAGAACAAAGGCCTCCCAAAGATGTCCCCACTCCAATCCCCAGGATGCATGATTATGTTAGGATCCATGGCAAGAATTAAGGTGCAGATGATCAGCACCTTAAAATTAAGTTTGCTGATCAGCTGACCTTGAGATGGAAAGGTTATTCTGGATGATTTGGTGAGCCTGATGTAATCATGAGAGTCTTGCAAAGTGGAAGGGGGGCAGAAAAGGAGCCAAAGTCAGAAAAGGTGAGGTCAAGACAAAAGCAGATGTTGGAGTGATTCAATGTGGGAGGATTCAGCCCATTGCTGGCTTCGAAAATGGGAGAGAGCCTTGAAGCAAGGAAGGCCACAGTCACCAGCAGGTGGAAAAGGCAAGGAAACAGATTCTCCTTTACAACCTCCAGAAGAGAATGCAGACCTGCCAACACTTTGATTTTAGTCCAGCGAGACTCATTATGGACTTGTGGTCCACAGAACTAGAAGATAATAAATTTGCATTGTTTTAAGATACTTAATGTGTGGTTATTTATTATGCTTCTTTGGAAAACTATTACAAGGATATTCCAAAGGTTCTGATTGTTGCATCAAGCAAGCACGCACACGTGGGATGGGAGAGGTTTGCTGTGCAGGGGGTGATCCACGCACACACAGCACAGGAGAAGGCTGCTGTCCAGTGGGGGTAATCCGCACACATGCGGGATGGGAGAGGGCTGCTGTGCAGGGGGGGTGATCCGCGCACACGCAGCACAGGAGAGGGCTGCTGTCCAGTGGGGGTGATCCATGCACACGCAGGATGGGAGAGGTCTGCTGTGCAGGGGGGTTTCCCATATTGAAGGAAAAGATTGTAACTGTTGTCTTCTCATGTGTACAGATGACTACGTTGGGCCTGCCCTTTGGGGTAGAAAGAGTGAGTTGCTCTGTAGTACAACAGTGAAGAGTGTAGGTTGAGAAGTCAAACAATACTATAAATTGTTAACAAGTATTGCCAAGTGTATAAACTCTATTCTGGCTGTGAGTTGTTTCAGGAATGCAACCTTTCTTCCTCCTTATTTTTGTTCTCCACATCTCAGATATAAGAAGGGGAATAACAGACTCTTTTTAAAAACATTTAGACTCATAGCTTCTAAGAAGCACAGAATCCATCATTTAACCACTTTTTAAAATTCACTCATTCTTTGGTCAAAGGATCACATAATTCAAACCCTCCAAAATAGAGAGAAAAGCCATAATTCCCAACTCATACAGAAACACATATATTAGATGCTACTTCTAATATGATGTAGCCTGATTCTCAAACCATGTATAAAGAACCGATCAACAAAGTCAGGGTCTATGGCACACTTCCTGGGTGAAGGACTCAACTACAACTTGGACTTTACCTTATAAACCAAACAATGTAGACTAATTGCATATACCCTTATATTAATCTGCAAAAAAAAAAATAAATAAATAAATAAATAAAAATAAAAATAAACAAACAATAACAACAACAAAACACATTGTCATCTCCTTTGCCAATTTCACTGCTGGAAGCAAAATAAGGGTGATCAAGCTGAATGATGGAGTCCAATTCTCTCTGCATGTTTCCCACCTAAGAGAAAAGAAAATATTTGAAAGATATTTTTCCTAAGTGAACCTTGATCAAGTTTACTAAACAAAAATTCCCTTTATATTATATTAGTCAACTGACTTCTCCCAAAGAAATGCATAGCAAAGGAGGTAGAAATATATTACATGAGAAAGCTGAGGGGGAAAAGTAGAAAAATATTCATAGAAGAGGAAATCCACGGTGCCACGCAAGCTGCATAAGGCCCTTTGTATCCCAGGGGCATCTGGGAAAGCCACATAGGCATGTGGCAATGTCGTCCCGTCATTTCTCTGAATCAGAGGGGAGGGGGTTGCTCTCCATAAACGGTGGTCACAGAAGTTAACTAAGCTCACTTCTGTTACATTTGTGGCCAGCAGAAAAATTACACGGAATTACACATCTTTGCTGGCCATGCATGGAAAATCCTGAAAGGAAATCCTGAAAATAAAATTAACTGCTCCCCACGTACACAATTTATATGACCTCAAAAGTGTAAGTTCGGAAACTAAAGAATGGTGCTCCTCCAGAAATGGTTCTCGAAGGTGCGCGGATCGACAGCGAATGGAATCCTTCACCCCGTGACAGGGGCCAGCTGACAGTGTCTCAGCATCATGTCATCAATGACAGACTGCTCCAATCACCTAGTGCATCTGCAATGACGGTTCTGGCACCCAGCTGAGCCCACAAAAGCTTAATCTAGCAGGGCATATATACAACATGCTGTGTTGATCTGAGTATGTTCTTAATGACCTTCATACACTATTTTATAGTGGCTTCAAACAGAGACAGAGAAACAAGATTCAACTATAGAAGCTGTCTGTATTTAATATTCCTGTTAGATTTCTGTCTGCCAGTCTGGCAGATTGGCCCAATTGGAAAAACAACATCTATGATTGCTGAAACAGTTCCTGGCTACATTTGGCACCCTTGATCACTGAATGACACAGAAATCCCTGTCTGCAAGTCTAAGGCAAAAGAAGCCAGCCTTTGTATATCACCAAGACTTATCTGTTTGTCTTTATTTCCAAGTCCAAATTCTAATGTCATTACTCAATTCAATAGCATAGCAGCGCACAACATTTCACAAAAACAATGAAAACTCTATGTAAATCCTTCGTTCACTGATGTCATCATCAGTCTCATGCCACTGTAAAAAATGAATTCATCTCCTGTTTTCTGTTTTGTTTTGTTTTGTGTTTCTAGGTCAAGAAAAAAGGAGGGGGGACTTTTATTCACGTCACTCAAACTAGATTTTTACCAATAATAGAATTAAATAACTTTTTATGTATTGACAAATAACAAGAAAATAAGCAAAAAGGAAAAAAAAATTATTAGCACCACCTGCTTTTGATAACTGTTTGGGCTACAAAATTTCCAAATGTGGTGAACAAATTTTAAAGGTAGTGAAGCTTAATTCAGGCTCTTAGTTGCTGGGTGAGATTTGACAACTCATTCAACCCTCTGAGTCACTAAGTCTCACTTTATTGGAAGATCAGATAGGATTCTGTATGAAAAAGTGGCTGTAAAAAGACAAAGTGCTATTCAAACAGAACATATGCTAGAAAAAGGAGAGAAATCCTATTCTCAACCTTCTTCAGTGTTCATCTGTACTTTTGTTAAATAAAGAAACTGTGATATTTGCTCCTACATTTAATTAGGTTCTGAAAACTTAGCAGAACTTGAATGGAAGTTTTGTTTCTATGCAAGAAATCCTGGCAACACAAACATCCTTTTTTTATTTCTCAACATATTAACATCGCATACCACAGATTACTTGCATATACTGCCTGCAGGGCCAGGTACCCTACCTTTAACCCACTGGCAGCCAGGGATGGGAAGTTCACATTCTCAACACAAATGAAATGACCCTAGAGAAAGGAGCAGGGAAAGAAGATTAAATTATGGAGTGAGGTTTTGTGTTGGTTATATGAGTAAAGCATGATCTCTGGAGTCAGGCTGTTGTAACACCTGTTGCTATGGGTTTTAATAGGATCATTTAAAGAAAATGTCCCCATTCTTAGCACATAGAAAAGCCCAATAAATACTTGGTATTATTCTTATCAAAGGTGAGCTAATGTTTGGGAATGTTTTAATGCCCACCCAATTTCAACGCCTAAAAAGCTATTAGTAGGAAACAAGTGGACACATGAAAAATAAAGCATTGTCTTGCCTAATAGGATATTCACATGTTTGTCTTAGAATAAAAGTATGTTTGCAACAGAAAAGAGCCTAATTCTTGTGCCTCACCAGCACATTTGCTGAAGTTGTTTGCGCCTGCTCAGAGGCTAAGGCTTACATGTGTCCATCTGAGCAAACTAGCCACTTAATGTTAGCTCAACTTCTCAACCCTGCCAATTGCATCCCCAGAGCCCTCCTCTGAGCACCCAGCCCTGCCCTCTGCTCTGCCTCTGCCCCGCTCTGGACCTGACTCTCCTTGACAGCTTCACCGAATCTCAAATTTGACCCACCATCTATACTGTCACCATTACTGGGTCAAAAATGATCCATGGATGCCATGGAGGAGAAACTTCCAATGGTGTCTCATTAACCTAAAAGTTCAAATGTCTTACTACACCTTCCCACTCACTTCCGGGCAAACTCGCAGTCTCATGCCTGTATTCTCTCCCTGCCACCATTCTACAGCCAAGTGCTGCATCTTCAGTCAACAATGGATAATGTCGATGGTGGTGGTCCTGTAATATTATAATGTCATGTTCTTACTGTGGTGTTTTCCATGTTTAGATCCACAAATATATAACATTATTTTACAGCATTACGTAGAGTAACAAGCTGTGGAGGTTTATAGCCTGGGAGCCATAGGCTATATGCAGCACAGGTGTGTAATCTAACGTGTTTGCACATTGACAGAATCACTGAGGACATGTTTCTCAGACCATCTCGCCATCTCTCCATAGCATGACTGTATATGCAACTCCTACCTCAATAGACACCAGATGCCAGAGTGAGAAGTGGATTAGCAGAGAGCAGAACAATCCAAAGTAAAGATTCAATTTGAGCTTCTTGAACCACACCCCCTCTTTGAGTAAATAAAAAGGGGCCTAGTGTGAACTTTTGAATTATCTGCACAAGGAAGAGGACCATGCTCACATGAATCTTACCCATACCTTTCAAGAAGAGAGTGTGGGAGTCCCTCCTTCTGAACTGCCCCATCAAGGAAGGACCTTGTTTCTGCAGGTACTAAGTTCTGACAGCACAAACACACACATACACCCCACCATCCCTGCAGAGATACCCTCAGCCACAGAGAGCAGCCTATCTCAACTTCATTGCCCTGTCAGGGAAACTCACATCCTGTGAAGAAGGCAGCGGTACAAAAGGCCAAGCCATTGCAACCCATCGGGCCAATTCTGATGGACCATTTCAGTGCTGGAGTTTGTAGCGTGGCCAGCTGATGCCTTCTCAGGCCTACCTCATAGATCAGTTCCATACCAACCCCTTCCTTTCAACAGATGCTGGTCCCCCAAAACATTTTACATATTAAACTTTCTTAGGAGAGTCAGCTCCCAGGGAAATCCAGCCTGCAATAGGGAATTCTAGTTGTTTCAATTATATCTGCCTCCCAGAGTCCAAGTTCCTTGAGGGTAGAGATAGATCTTAGCACATCTTTGCATTGCTGAGAATGGGTACAAGGTGCAGATTTCCTTTTCATAGAAGAAAACTAGGGTAAGTTAAACATAAAATTTCAAATAAATATAAGAAAGATATAGGGAGCATCTCATTGTGAAAGATAAATGCTTATTTTCTGCTCCTCCACTTTCCATGAGAAAAGATTTTTTGAAACACACCTGGCCTATCACTCCAACCTCCCTCTATGCCTACCTGGTCATTAGGCAACCACATGTCTCAAGGGATCTTATCCATTTGCATTTGCATACACGGAGAGACCTCTTTGGAGAAAAGCTTCTGGCATCTCTTCAACTTTCATGCATCCTCAGTGGAGGAGAAACTGACTTATCAGCAGTTAAGTTTGGAAAAAGAAATTAAGCCAATGTAGCTCAATCGTTTCTTGATTGTTTCTCCTCCTTAACTGATTAGGAACCTACCTGCCCAAGAAAAGCACATTCTATTCTCTTCTCCTGTGTGCTGAAAGCTGCGTGGGGTTAGGGCTCCAAGAAGGAGCCAGGTGCTTGCTCAACAAGCTTGCTCAGAGGCTAAAGGCTTATATGTGTCTACTTACTCAGCAGAGAATGTTAGTGAGTTCACTTGGCAAACGAGACTATCTTTAGTTAGCTGTTGATTAGGGCAAACACACAAGCTTAAACCCATGTGCTCTGCTTCAGGTATTCTTACAAGGCTGCACTCACTGTGTTCAGCAAGTGATTTCATCTGAAGAGTCAACCAGAGAAAAATCTGCTTCTAAGATCATGTAGTTATTGACAGGATCAATTCATTACAGAATACGGGACTGAAGGTCCCAGCTCTTTATTGGCTAATGGCCATAGACTGTCCTCAATTTCTTGCCACTTTAATGTCTCCACAAGGGGACCTGTTTCATCAAAGCCAGGATGGGAAAGTGTCAGGAAACAGAGTCCAATAGCAAGATATGTTATAGCCACAGAAGTGATGGCCCATCACTGTTGTCTTAATGCACTAGATTTGGTTAGAAGCAAATGACTAGGCCTTGCCCACACTCAAGGGAAAGGGATTACACTTGGGTATGAAAACCAGGAGGTAGGCATCAGTGAGGGTCATGTCAGAAGCTGCCTTTTAGAACAAGCAAGGCCCATTGTTTACCAGATTTACATTATAAATGTGGTATTGCTATGCCAGTGACTCCAGTGTTCCTTCCTTCACTGGTTCTAACCTCAGAAGAGGACAAAGAATGCTATTTATCAGCCCCCCTTGAATAACTAATCCCCATCCCTGAGATTGTTCAGCTTTCAGCTGGACATCCTCTCAGTAAAATTGAAGCACTAATTATCTCTCTGCCCCTTCTTTGTGCGTTTCCTCATTGGGAACATTAACCTTAACCTATAGCCTATGTGCACTGAACTTATCCTTACAGAAACTCCAGAGAATTTTCCTCATGTCCTCATCCAGACAGTGATCTCACATAACCATACGCCAAGGCCAAGTGTATACTTGTCATCGCCAACTCTCAGAAGACAAAAATGCTGACGACTCAGGTGACCTCAGGGGAATGGCAGTAAAGATTGTGTACTACCAAAATCCAAGCTATGTTTCAGTCACAGAGAAGCATTAAGAAGTGTGTGACATCCTTATCACCACAAGGGTTCTGTCCACGTGGAAGAGAACCTAAAGGATAGGACAGCCTGAATGACACAGGTCCTCCTGGATGCTCAGGTGCCATGCCCAAGACAGTGGCATTTACACGCTGGTAAGGGGCTGCAGAGATGCAACTGAGCATCACTTGGGACATATGCTGTCTAAGATATTGAAATTAATAGGCCCTGATAAGATAAGAGCTGATTGTGTATAAAGTCAAAGCTACCTAAGCCCGCCATGAAGCTAAGGCCTGGATTATTCACTGGTCACAGGAAGCGAACCTACCTATTGTCATATACATAGGATGTTTTAAGGATGTGTGTTTAGTTGCTCATCAACTGCTAAGGTTTTGTTTTTGTTGTCATCATCTTTGGCTTTTAACAACCTTTTAAAATACTTGGTTTTTACTTTGGTCATCATGTACAGCATATGACTGCCATGTAAGAGGTCTAGATAGATAAAGGAACTACTCTATAGTTTTTTAATCCTTTAATCAAGAGTCCATAACCAGGAGTACCAAAATAAGAACTAAGCCAACGAGTAAATGAAGGATAACCTTATAGATATGTGTCTTGCTAGGGTGTACTGGTTTCAGTAGACATGATGCGCACAAAGAGGAAAAGAAGGTTTCAAGAGAAATATGTACCTTGGATTATACCATGTACTTTTGGTTATAAACCTTCTGAATATACAGAATATTTTTCTGGAAAATTGTGTTATCACAAAATTTCCAGGAAGAAAAAAGGTACTATTTACAGCATTATACTCAATACAGAGTTGGATTGTCCATTTTCTAGAATAGAGTTTTCCAATAAATGTTTCTGAGATTATAGAAATATTCTATTGTGAGCTGCCCGATATTTTAGCCAATAGCTATGAGTAACCACTGAGAACTTGAAATGTGGCTAGTGAGACTGAGGAGCTGAACTTTATGATTTTACTTAATTGAAATAGCCACACGTGGCTGGTTGTGACTATACATGCACCAGACAGTACAATACCAGAGATTTCCTCCTCAAAATGTGATAGGGGGACCAGCAGCTTCCATTCCACCTGCCAAAATATCACCTGCTGAATTTCTGTTAGAAATGGAGAATCACAGATCTATAAACAAAATCCACATTTTAACAAGATTCCCAAGTGATTTGCATACACATCAGAATTTGTGATATGCTGCTCTAAAGTATTTCTCGATAAGGATGCTTAGTTTCCAACTCTACAGAAAAAAAAAAAAAATCCCAGAGTTGCTTCTTCAATAGAGAAACTAGAGACACGATGTTACCCCAGTCATCTTCCTAGAGAGATACCAAGATGGGGAAATAACTTTATAATTCATCCTTTTGGAGTCCTCTTCAAAGCAACCTATATTCAACCCTACTCAACAGAGACCTTCCTTCCTATGAGAGGTAGCTTCACATACAAATTTTGTAAGTACATTCCATGAAAGATCTTTACTGGTTCTAGAAAGAGGCCTCTGTGCTGCCCCTGACAGCTCCACTAAACTTACTGGGGTTGAAACTTGTTTGCCAGTTCTTTCCATAATTAGAGATAAAGCTTCAAAAGCATATCTCCTGAAAATGAGTATGTAAAATTTGCACTAGGCTTCCAGAAACAACATCAGTTACCTGAGGGCTAAAGATGATAAGGAATGTGTAAGAAAGAGCACCCTTCCGGGGACTTAGGGAAGAAGGTAAGAGAAACAGTAAGATGAAGGAAGAAACAGAGGAAGGCTGATATTCCACAAAGAAAAGCTGATATTCACAGGTTCTGTTCTAGACTAAGAAAGCTATCATGGTCTGGAATCATCTACAGAGAGTGTTGTTGGTAGATGGTAAAGTAAATTCTGGGAATATTAGGTGCACATACAGGAAAGTTCTGCATGGCCGCCAGCTTCCCTCCATGTTTAATCATTCCTCAGCACAGTCACTTGTACCACAGCCTAAGTTGTCACTGGGGGGGAGCACCCACATTCTTTCGGTAGCATATATTTTTGTTAGCTTGTTTTCAGGGGCTGAACACATTTCCCCTTCTCCCAATATTAGCTCCAGAGCTTTATTTGGGGATTAACCTCCTGGCCACTCATAGACAAGGAAGGGACTATATCCACTCTCAAGTGGAGAAAATGGCAAGTGCTAATCATTAACCAGGTGATAGCAGTTGGCTCATAGCATTGTTCATAGCTTGACTAAAACCAAACAGAAACATGGACTGGGGATGGGACTTCTGAAAAAGACTCTCTTGTTCTGTTCAGTTGGACTAGAAAGTGAGAAGCACAGAGTTGTGCAGCCATTTTGACACCATGAGGAGAGAGCCTGTATGACAATGAATCCAGGTGGAACATGAGTCGGTGATTGAAGGGGAACGAAGTGTCCTTTGTGAACATCTGCCTGAAGCCATCTCTACATCCTGGGTGTTGCATGAGTCAGTAGATGGGGTCAGATATGTATCTCTCAGAACCAAGAGATCCTAAAAGTTAAACCTACTGTTGAAAGAATACCCTAAGAGGAAAAAGAAAAGAGTTGGCTAAAAAAAAAAAAAAGCATAGAAATGGTGACAGCAGTGCTCTCAGTATAATGTGGCATAAAAGTTGTCCTGTGAGGTCTAGGCTTTTTTACTTTCTTCCTTTTCTACTACATACAGATTTCTGTAAATAAATATATTGGCCAGAAATAAATAAGGGTCTCTATAGTAAATAAAATGAAAGACTGAACTCATAAGCATAAACTCTGCTGTTCCCGTTCATTGATGACAGAATTAACATTATTCATCACTTGAGTGAGAAGTTAGAAGATTTCCACATGTGCAATTTAACTACTTATTATCTAGATTTTACAGTAAAGCAAAAATTTAATTCTATTATAGAAAGAACAATGGAAGGTGGAGTACACGCTCCTGGCTATCTTGCACTGTTATTAAAATCTGACTTCCATAGGGAAAGCTGTGAAAATAGAAGAAACAAATGAAAAAAAAAATTAAGAGGAATAATCTAAAATGGTAGAAACAAAATTTAATAATACTGACTATAATTATTCTATGGCCTGTGTTAATTTGGTCTGGGTCATTTCTTATTAGTAAAACAACGTTGGGAACTGAGTTGGAGTTTATTTCACATAAGACATTAAGTTGTATAAAATGCACAAGTAACAATAATAAATCAGTGTCAGGGTTTCTGACGGTGCATAATGTAATACCAAGTATAGAGTAGCATTCTATCTTAAGAAGCTTACACCCTTAAAGGAAATGCCAGTCACGTGTCCTCAATCAGAAGTTTCCACAACACCAGAGACTTCCAGCATTTCTTTGGAGATTATGTGCAAAAAGGCATCTGTACATGGATTCACTTTAACATGGATCCTTTTTTAAAGGAGGCTAAAAAGTGTTCTGTATCAAATCAGGAATGAGAGTTGAAGCCAATGATGATGGAAAAAAAAAAAGATAGCTTATCCCTTACTGCTGGCAAAGCCAATTAGGCATATCTTTGTTTCATGACAGCTATATAAAGAATTGGGGAGTTGAGAGTGTGGGCATTTGATATGGATGTGCAAAGTAATTCTTTCTGTTGGCTCACATAAACAACATTTAGTAGAATATCCGGTAGATGTTTTTTGGCCTCATTTCCCCAAACCATGTAAGGCAACACAATTTAATACATGCAGTGGTTTTCTGTTTGGCATCCAAAAAATTACAAGAGCTTCCTCAAATAGACAATTTAAAAGGAGTTGAGATGTCAATCCTGATTCATTGGATTATTCAACTTGAAACTAAAATTAAGCTCACATTTGCATTACATGCTTGATGACTTTGACTCTCTGAATTCCTGTCATGTACTAGCAATGCCGTAATTGTTAAACATAAAAATTCAGTACCAACATAAATTATTTTTGTGGTAATTTGATTTATGTGATTGCTTTTAACCCTTTACAATTAATTGTATTTTTAATTTAATACGTTTTTTCTGATCAATCTTTTCTACTAGATCATGAGCTCCTGGAGAGCAAAGGTTTCATTAGAGTCTACTTTATCAGCTCTATACTCATACTAGGAGCTCAGCTGTTTGTGAAATAAATCTAGCCTTGGTTTCTATAAGTATTTCAGTTCATGTTTTATTACAGAAGTCCCATGAGTAAGATTAAGTAGAATTCTTCTGGGCAACACTCATCCTTATTTTATAAACATATATTTTTGGAAGTTCCCTTAATCACAAGACATATAGCGGGCAGTGTCTGTGTCTCAAAGGAGTAGGGTGCTGGCCCCATATGCGGAGGTTGGTGGGTTCAAGCCCTGCCCTGGCCAAAAACTGCAAAAAAAAAAAAAAAAAACTTAAAAAAAAAAAAAGAACTATAGCAATAATATCTAGCCCTCACTGCTTTCTCTTGGATAGACATAGTACTAAGCATTCTGAACACATTCTTTCTTCTCTCTCACAACTAGCCTATGTGGTATTACTATTACTATCAAAGTTGCACAAATATGACAACTAATGTTATGGACTTAATTATTGGTCCAAGGTCATTCCATCTGACACTTGAAGTCCTTGCTCTTAACTATTGCACCATGCTCTAGCATAGCCTTGGGCAGTCTAGGCCAATAGGCTCTATGTCCTGATAAAACTGTGAGAAGCAGGAGGAAATGACCAAGTCTATGGCAGCAGTAACTGAGCAATTATTAGTATCTTTACTATAGACTCTAATCTTTCTTACCTGTTGTTTCTTACTTTCAAAAAAGAAAAAAATTCATTCAATGCGAAGAGTAAATTGATCACATGGGATCTTAAATCTTAATTGTTGGCTAGAGGAGGTTGGCACAAACAACACTCAAGAAAACAGGTGTGCAAAAGGGGGTATGAATCACACAACTGACACGGATTGATATGTCCGCAAAGTTAATGTAGCATGGGACAACATCCACTTCTGTTATGTCAGCATCTCCTCCTGTGTGTTTCAAGAGATGAAAAAAATGGCACAGGGAAAAAACGGAGCAGCATTTTGTATGACAATTGGAGATACTTGGCTATGCAGCTATTACTCTAGACAAGCAAATAGATGATAGTGACTAATGTTCATTTGAACACAAAATGTTACCTACTTGACATTTTTGTATAAATGTTATAATATCTTTATTAATTGTAAGGGTTTTTGTAATGTAAATTAAGAAAAATAATCTCTCTAAATTAGCATTAAAAAAGGAATTTTTATGTGTGGCTAAATCCATTTTATTTATTTTACAATAATCTATATTGAATTAAAGAGTTAGCAAACAGGGTGTAAGACCAATTAGAGAAAGAGCAAGAGCCTTATGCATTATGAAAGTATTCAAAAATTCCCAGTCTATTTTCCTGATCATTTTAGTAGACCCAGGGGGGAATAAATGGATATATAAAACTAACTACTTGTGAGGGCAGGGGGAAAACTAAGGTCAACATTCAAAAAGTCAAGCCAGGTGCAGTGGCTCATGCCTGTAATCCCAACCACTCAGGAGGCTGAGGCAGGGGGATTGCCTGAGCCAGTAGTTCAAGGGCGTCCTGAGCAACATAGTGAGAATCTGTGTTTATTGGAATAAAAAAAAAAGGGGGGGGGGGCAATCACATTTATCAAAACTAAATGTTTACCTAATAGAAAGGAGAAAAAAAAGGAACAAACAACTCTTTCCAAGTCATGTTTAGCTTCTCAAACATTTTTTTTTTTTTTTTCCTGCCAAAGCTCTTCATCAAAAATAAGAGAATGGCAATCAATTGTAAAAAACTTTGGTTTTGGCATCTGGAAGAAGTGGGTTGTGTAATCAGAAAAACAAAACAAAACAAAAACACCCGCTTCTTTTTTTCATGGTGTGGGGAAAAGGGGGTATTGGGTAGAGCTATTTGACCTATATACAGACTTTAAATCTGTCCCTCCATTTTTTGCCCCTTCTTACTACAATCTTTCATCACCCTATCCCTGATTCTCTGAGACTTGAATTCTAGTTGGCAGCATCCTTCTCTCAGAGTGTTCAAATCTATGGCTAATCCATTATTCTACGCTTTGTATTTTATCATTGCAGAAATTTTAAAAAAATATTGTGGTGAATTTTGCCCCCAGATCTGATTTTTATAACATCATACTTGTTTTTTATTCTGCTACTGTCATTTGCACTCAATTTCTGGAGCCAGCAGAAATAAATCTCTGTGGTTACATCACCATTTTCAATGGGAAGCCTGTTTATACTTAATAGTTGAGAATTTACTTAACCATATTCAACAAACATTTATTGTTGTTTTCTAACTAACAAAGGTGCTAAAACCCTATTAAGTACGTTATACATTCATTTAATATTGTTTTAAATCATACATCTTCTATGTGCCAGGCGTCATAAAGAACTTCATGATTCAGTGTCTCAAGATACCAAAGTAGGGATTTAAATTCTCTTTTCTTAAAAAAGCTAAAGATGTTTTTTTTCTTTCATGGGTCTGAGAAAAATAGCTTCTCGAGTCTCTTTCAACTCAGGAATTCTGAGAAATGCAATCTATATGGAGGTTAAATGACTGTGTCACCAGCTTAGATAGTGATGTGAAGATCACCAACCATCCCCTTTATCAACTCTCTTCTTCCTCATGATAACAGAGTCTCTTCCCCTAGTCTTGGCTAGAATAATGGGCAAGCTATCAGAGGCTGCATTTTCAGCTTCCTTGACAATGAAATGTAAGTAACATAATCCATGCACAACATCCCAGTTGTTTATTTAAACTAAAATGTATTGCCTCAGACTTCCTCTCTTTCCCTTTATCATGAGCTATAAATATAGATAAATCAATGTCCAACTTTGACCATGTAGACACAGACAGTGACCCAATGGGTAAAAGAGTAAAATGGATGGAAGCCAAGTCCCTTAACGACCTCAGCAAACAGAGATTCCCCACCAGACTACTCCAAACAGATGATTTCACAAGGAATCAAAACTTCTTTCTCATTCAAGCCACTATATCATAGGGGTCCCTATGTGAGAACACCCTGAAAGTTGCCCGAAATGATATCATAGTTATTTTGCAAAACACTTGTCAACTCTCTGTCAGTTTCCAAACAAATATTAGGATTATTTTTTTAAATGGCATCAACCATAGTTTCCAAATATTCAAATTGTGTTCAAATACAACTTCAGGTGCTGAATCTCTAAATAAAAGTTGAGTAATCAAATATGCAGAGTAGAAATTACTCTATTCTTGGGCAAAGAGAAAGAATAAGAGCTAAATTGTACAATCACTCCTGAAGGTTCTAATCAGCCATTTTGTATGGTCACATATGTTCCTCTAGCTTACACTACATGCCAAGTGTGTGAGGGGATTAGGGACTGCCTTCACAGATGGGTCACTCCCTGATCCCCCACACATGCACACTGGTATGTGACTGTTTAAGTAAGTCATGAGAAAGCCTGATTTAATGGGATGGGAAAGCATAACAGCCCCCCTTCCAGTGAAACACACTGTGGCTTTTGCAACAATGAGTAGAAATATACAAGCCTCTTACAAAAAGGGCAACAAATAACTGGGCAAAATAAGTCCCCTACCACAATCTTAAAACAAACTTTAACTTCCCTCTATAAGTCAAATAATTTAAATGGACGTCAATTTTATTCATATGTCTTCATCTTCTCTCTGCCAATGTGTTTTAAGAACTGGAAAAGAAAAACTTTGTTTTTTCTCAGTTTTTCTAATGTGCAATTAAGGCAGCTTTCACTCAGAATTTTCTTATCCTAGAAAGGAAAACACACTACTTTTATTTTATTCTTAGCAAGAATTTGGTGCATGATTGTATAAACCATACATTATCCTCTTTTCTTTTATAGCGTTAGCTACATTAGCAAAATAATATCAAATTTATCAAAAGCTATTAAATTTTTTAAATCATATATCTACATTAATTGATAATTTATGCTTAGATAGCTTTAAATAATAATTCTACTTAAAATGTGAAAGAGAGGGACAGAGGCAAAATGGCTGACTGGAGCCAGCTTTCCACAAAGGCTCCTGTCCAGAAGGAGAGTTAAAGGACAGAAGTTTAGCAAGTAACCTGGTGGATTAGAGCTGAGCCAAGAAAGAAGGTTAAAGAACTGCACATCAACCTAGCTGAGGCAAGCTGCGACCCCAAGGATACAAACAAAAGGTACAAAATTTACCGCCAAGCAGATGGGAGTCCCCTCCCCCATGACAATGGCTCACAGTACTCCATACAAACAAGTGAGCAGAGTTCAAACATCTTCCCATTTTATTCCATAGGAAAAACCCTCTAAAAACTGAACCTACTGCCCCCTACTAGGGTACCATGGCACTCTCCTGCCAGGCATAAAACTGTATATATTCTCTACCTGCAATTCTGAACTCCCAGCACTCCCCTCCACTCTCACTCTGAGGTCTGGAAGCCTGTTCCCCAGGAGTCCAGATTCTTGGGTATTTTCTCAAGAAGTGTGGACAGGGCATGGACTGCTGCTGGTCAGTACTGATTCTGTGGCACAGGAGAAGGGAGAGGAAGGTCAGCAGAGAGGAAACCATACAGGAGCGGTGGTGCCCCGGGGCACAGAGGAGCAGCCACAGCAGGAACAATAGGGCTCACACCCCTGGGGATATTGCAGAGTCACACCCCCTGTCTCTCTGGGCAACCAGAGGAGGCCAGTCATCTTCTCTGGTGGCAGCCACTGGTGGAAGAGATCTGGAACAAAACACAGGCCCCATGAGTAAAGGGCTTTCCTGAGACAGTACGGGCCTGGGCTGAGCGAGGGGACTAGAATACACGAATGCACAGAGGCCGCAGGGTCCCAGGGTGGGGCTGACCCAGAAGACCACTTTACTGAGCCTAAGATGCACCCAACCCTCAGGGGATCATAGCTAAGACAAAGCTGGGCAGGCAGAGGGTGAAACTGACAGCTGAGGGAGAGTTTAACTGGCCTTCCCCAACAGAAATTGTAGCTGAGACTAGGCAGTGGAAAAGACCTGGCCTGAGTTGCAGTTATTGTGAACTCAAACAGCATCTGGTCTGCAGGGGAATATAGCCAGGACAGAAACAAATTCTGAAAAGTTGTTCTGTTCTGTCAACAACATCAATCAGAAGTGGGGCTGGAACTGAGTGAACCGTCCCAGCCTCCATTAAGCACCAGAAGTTGTCAGGCAACACCTCCCCCTGCCAGATAGTGGCAGAGAGCAGTAGCCTGGTTCAGGAGACATAGATCTCCCTGTGATTCAGGGAGGTGCAAACCCCTGGAGTATCTGCTCATTGGAGGGAACTATGTCACAGCCCTGCAGGGTTATCAGTGACTGGGTGTGAAAGAGGTGCAAGGTGTGGAAGGAGGCATAAAACTTCCCACACTACTCTTTTTGCTGGGTGGGTCCTCCTGACCTCACGGAGCACCAGAGCAAGTCAGACCTGAGTTGCCAGCAGACACCTGTGATCTAGTTTCTGGAGACCTTTTGAATTCTTCCCACCTGAGACAGGTTCTGACTAAGACAATTGATTTGGACCTCTTGAACTAGGCCAATCACTTGAGGACTATCCAAGTGGTACCCTGCGTGTGTGGTTGTGGGAAGGTATGATTTTCCTTTTCCAATTGTTGCCTGTGGGAGGGCAAGATGATTTAATTACTGATATTTCTCCACAGCTGAGACTTCAACCCAGACTAACTGATTCAGTAGGGTAGGACAGTGACCAGTTGAAAACAAGACAGAGCCACTTAGCCCCACCACACCAAGCAGGTCCCCAGTTGCTTAGGTTGTAGCACTGTATGGGTCCTTGGCAAAGCTCCAAAGGAGAAGGTATAGACACCAGTCCCAGCTTTTGGGCAAAGGGCTGGTTAATCACTTGTGTTGGAGCCCACAACCCAACTTCTGTTTATCTGCTCATCTAGTCAAACAGTGTAAAATAATCATGGGGTGGAATCAGCGGAAAAACTCTGGTAACATGAATAACCAGAGTGATAAAAAAAAACTCCAAGGAAAGATATGGTGGACACAACTGAAGATTCCATTCACAAACAGATGGCCGAAATGTCAGAAATCGAATTCAGAATTTGGATTGCAAACAAGATTAATAGAATAGAGAAAAAGTTGGAATTAGAAATTCCAGGAGCATTTCAAAAGTTGTATAAAGAATTCAACAAATTCAAAGACAAAATCACCAAAGATTTTGACATTTGAGACAAGAATTTGCAGCCCTCAAAGATCTGAAAAATAAAGTAAATTCCCTTGGTAACAGAATGGAACAAGCAGAAAAAAAGAATTTCTGACATTGAAAACAAAGCTTTTGAACACTCCCAAACTCTCAAAAAGGAAGAGAAATGGAGAGCAAAATCAGATCATTCTCTCAAAGAGCTCTGGGATAATTTGAAGAAGGCTAATGTTTGCCTCAAGAGAATTCCTGAAGGTGATGAAGTGGCTTCTCAAGGCACAGAGGATATCCTTCAGGAAATTATGAAAGAGAACTTCCCAGACATGCCAAGAGACTCTGAAATTCAAATAGCAGACAGTTTCAGAACCCCATCTGACTCAACCTGAATAAGACATCCCCCAGGCACATCATAATTAACTTTACTAAAGTTAAAATGAAGGAGAAAATTCTGAAAGCAGCCAGACATAAGAAAACAATAACCTACAAAGGGAAGAATATTAGAATGATTGAAGATCTCTCTACTAAAACCTTTCAAGCAAGAAGAAGGTGATATCAACTTTTAATCTCCTAAAACAAAATAACTTTCAACCCCAGATGCTGTATTCAGCTAAACTAAGTTTCATTTATGATGGAGAAATTAAATACTTTAATGATATTCACATGTTGAAGAAATTTGCCATAATTAAACCAGCTCTCCAGGATATTCTCAAACCTATCCTCCATAATGACCAGCGCAATCCTCCACCACAAAAGTAAACTCACTCAGAAACTTGTGATCAAACTCCAACTTCTACAGTGGTGAAAGGATTAAAAATGTCCACTGGACTTTTGAAAAACTCGATACCCAAGATTCTACCAGGCTTATCCATATTCTTAATTAAAGTGAATGGCTTAAGGTTGGCTAACTGGATACAAAAACTCAGGCCAGATATCTGCTGCATACAAGAATCTCATCTTACATTAAAAGATAAATATAGACTCAGGGTGAAGGGATGGTCATCTATATTTCAGGTGAATGGAAATCAGATAAAAGCAAGTGTTACAGTTCTATTTGCATATACAACAGGCTTTAAAACAACAAAAATAAGGAAGGATAAGAATAGCCACTTCATATTTCTTAAGGATAATACTCAATATGATGAGATTTCAATTATTAATATTTATGCACCCAACCAGAATACACCTCAATTTATAAGAGAAACTCTAACAGACATGAGCAACTTGATTTCCTCCAGCTCCATAATAGTCAGAGATTTCAACACTCCTTTGGTATTGTTGGCTAGATCCTCCAATAAGAAGCTGAGCAAAGAAATTTTATATTTAAACTTAGCCATTCAACATTTGGATTTCACAGACATCTACAGAACATTTCATCCCAAAAAAACTGAATACACATTCTTCTCATCAGCCCATGGAACATACTCCAAAATCGATCACATCTTAGGCCACAAGTCTAACCTCAGTAATTTAAAGGAATAGAAATTATGCTGTGCACCTTCTCAGATCACCATGGAATAAAAGTTGAACTCAGTAACAACAGGAATCTTCATACTCCTACAAAAACATGGAAGCTAAGTAACCTTATGCTGAATGATAGCTGGGTCATAGACGAGAATAAGAAGGAAATTACCAAATTTTTGGAACAAAACAATGATGAAGACATGAATTATCAGAACCTCAGGAATACCACAAAAGCAGTCCCTAAGAGCAAAATTTATAGCACTGCAAGCCTTTCTCAAGAGAACGGAAAGAGAGGACATTAACAACTTAATGGGACATCTCAAGCAACTGAAAAAGGAAGAACATTCCAACCCCAAACCCAGTAGAAGAAAAGAAATAACCAAAATTAGAGCAGAATTAAATGAAATTGAAAACAAAAGGATTATACAACAGATCAATAAAACAAAAAGTTGTTTTTTTGAAAAGTTCAGTAACATAGATAAACCTTTGGCTAACCTAACCAAGAAAAAAAGAGTAAAATCTCTAATTTCATAACTCACAAATGGCAAGGAAGAAATAACAACAGACTTCTCAGAAATTCAAAAAAATCCTTAATGAATACTACAAGAAGCTTTATTCTCAGAAATATAAAAATCTGAAGGAAATTGACCAATACTTGGAAGCATGCCACCTTACAAGACTTAGCCAGAATTAAGTGGAAATGTTGAACAGGCCTATATCAAGTTCTGAAATAGCATCAAATATACAAAATCTCCCGAAAAAGAAAACCCCGGGAACAAATGGCTTCATGTCAGAATTCTACCAAACCTGTAAAGAGGAACTAGTGCCTATATTACTCAACCTTTTCCAAAATATAGAAAAAGAAGGAATACTACCCAACACGTTCTATGAAGCAAACATCACCTTGACCCCTAAACCAGGAAAAGACCCAACAAGAAAAGAAAATTATACACCAATATTACTAATAAATATTGATGCAAAAATATTCAACAAGATCCTAACAAACAGAATCCAGTGACACATCAAACAAATTATATACCATGACCAATGGGTTTTATCCCAGGGTCTCAAGGCTGGTTCAATTTATATAAATCTATAAATATAATTCAGCACATAAACAAATTAAAAAACAAATACAATATGATTTTCTCAATTGATGCAGAAAAAGCTTTTGATAATATCCAGCATCCTTCATGATCAGAACACTTAAGAAAATTGGTATAGAAGAGACATTTCTTAAACTAATAGAGGCCATCTGCAGCAAACCCACAGCCAATATCGTATTGAAAAGAGTTA
>CAUYPK010053231.1:0-17148 GCA_963574355.1 Loris lydekkerianus | reverse complement strand
GCAACAACAACAAAAATAAACAAATGGAACTTAATTAAACTAAAAAGCTTCTGTACAGCTAAGGGGACAACAACCAAAGCAAATAGACAGCCTACACAGTGGGAAAGGATATTTGCATATTTTGAATCAGACAAAAGCTTGATAACTAGGATTTATAGAGAACTCAAATTAATCCACATGAAAAAAACCAACAATCCCATAAATCAACGGACAAGAGACATGAATAGAAACTTCTCTAAAGAAAACAGACGAATGGCTAACAAACATAAGGAAAAAATGCTCATCATCCCTATTTATTAGAAAAATGCAAATCAAAACCACCCTGAGATACCATCTAACCCCAGTGAGAATGGCCCACATCACAAAATCTCAAAACTGCAGATGATGGTGTGGATGTGAAGAGAAGGGAACACTTTTACACTGCTGGTAGAACTGCAAACTAGTACAACCTTTTTGGAAGGAAGTATGGAGAAACCTCAAAGAACTCAGGCTAGACCTCCCATTTGATCTTGCAATCCCATTACTGGACATCTACCCAGAAGGAATAAAATCCTTTTATTATAAGGACACTTGCACTAGACTGTTTATTGCAGCTCAATTTACAATTGCCAAAATGTGGAAGCAGCCTAAATGCCCACCAACCCAGGAATGAATTAACAAGCTGTGATATATGTACACCATGGAATACTATTCATCCATTAAAAAAAATGGAGACTTTACATCCTTTGTATTAACCTGGATGGAAGTGGAAGACATCATTCTTAGTAAAGCATCACAAGAATGGAGAAGCATGAATCCTATGTACTCAATTTTGATATTAGGACAATTAGGACGTTGTGGGGTGGGGGAAGGGGAGAGTAGAGAGATAAAGAAGGAGAGAGGGGAGGGGAAAGGAAAAGCAGAGAGAGGGAAGGAGGGAAGGGGGTGAGTGTGGTGTGTGCCACACTTTTTGGGGAAAAGACACGATTATAAGAGGGACTTCACCTAACAAAAGCAATCAATGTAACCTGGTTTCTTGTACCCTCAATGAATCCTCAACAATAAAAAAAAAAAAGGGGGTGGCGCCTATGGCTCAAAGGAGTGGGTTGCCAGTCCTGTATACCAGAGGTGGTGGGTTCAAACCCAGCCCTGGCCAAAAACTACACGAAAAAAAAAAGGACAAAAGCTATTTTACAGTGTTTTCCATTTCAGACAACCTCAGACATGCTGAAGTTGGCCTTTAGCATCTCAAAGAATCTATGAAAAACAGAATTTTTCTTGAATACCAAAGGAGTTAAGGATACAAAGTAGAAATTTACAGCAAAGTAGAATTTTTCTTGAATACCAAAGGAGTTAAGGACACAAAGTAGAAATTTACAGCACAGATCATCAAGAAAGGGCTTGTGATTTCTCATCACGAGCATGAAATAAGAGAACAAAAATTATTTTTACTCACAACTCAATCTGGTGGCAAAAAGAAAAGCAGCCTTTGGATATAGAGAAACCTGGTTCTCTGAAGAGTCTCTCTATGAGATCTGGCTTATCATCAGGCTTCAACACTACCACTGAAACACAGAAACTCTGTTTTTGATGATTGATTGGTTTACTTACCTCCTGAGGAGACAAAAGCAACTGAAAACTTTTTTTTTTAAAGTAAAACTAGAAAAATGTGTGTTAGAAAAGATAGCACAGAAAAACCGTGGCTTCAGCTCAACTTGACCATATCACAGAGTTCATCACTGTCAGTCTTGAATTTATCTGGCTGATCAGGCTAATTATTAGCACAGTCAACTTCTCCCTCCTACATTTTCTTGTTCCAGATCAGGGCATGAAAGTGATGGCGGTCAAGATTCCATGGAGATGTCCCATCAATGAAAAGCAAACAGCAGCAATAGGACAGTACAGATAGCAAAAATACCACCAAGGATGAGTGAGTCTCGCCATTTCCTAAGGTTGATCCTCTGGATCAGGCTGTTCACAGCAGGAAAACAATTGGCCAAAGTGTTCGTTTTCCTGTGAATTGACTTCAACATTCCTCTCTGTAAAGTAATATTTTCTTTTGTTGCCATAGCAATGCTTATTGTCTCTTCTATCAGATGATTTGAGTTTTAAAAATAATTCAGTTCTTCTATTGTTTACTCCAGACTCACTTTGTATGACTTCAATATCTTTTCATATTGATCCTGTGAGATTCCCTCCATCCTGTATTGCCATAACATTTGCTTTAGTTTTATAGAATTCATGTGTATAATCCTGCAAAATGTCTCTATGCTGCTATAATGCATGCATTAATGCTGCATTCAAGGAGAGGGGACACCTGCACTGTTGGGATATTCTGCCATTTTATCATTTGCCCCTGTAAACCTTGCCAGTAGCTGTCAATCTCAATTGACATTGTTTCAAACATTCTGTGCTGGCTTGATCCATTCAAAGGGGGTGTTGTGTCAGAACTGTTGCGTCTTCTATCTCTGGCATTGCTGTAACTAACTGTTACATATACATAGTTTACTGAAGGAAACTAGTTTCAGGTCAAGTTCATTTTCCAGCTGTCGAGCCTGTTTCCAGAGATTAGGCAAGCCCAACTCTTCTGCTTGGCCACAAGCTCTTTCCTCTGCTGCCTCTCCCAAGATCTTTCCTTACTCAGCCGCTCTGGTTCTCACAGGACCCACCTGGAGGCCTCCTCACTCTCACCTTCCTGCAGTAGTCTTAAATAAAGTCTTGCTTGCCTGTTTAACTCCAGTGTAATATTTGCTTGGACAATATGTACCAATGGGTGGATTTTTTAAATTTTGTTTTATGTCAGAATATTATGGGGGTACAAATGTTTTCATTATATAAATTGCTTTTGCATAGTTTGAGTGAAAGTTATAAGTGTACCCGTAATCCAGATAGTCTGCACTGTATCCATTAGGTGTGAACTTTGGATTTAATATTAACTCATGTGCAGAGGGTTGAATTGAATAATTTCTTAGTTCATAGCACATCATCATCATACATTGAAAGGCTCTACTCTTGTTTCACAGGTTTTCTTTTAAACCTGTAGTCCACTCTCCTGCCCATAGATACCTATATGGATTCTTGAATTGTGAGTGGTTGCATTTTTAAAACAAAAAAATGAGATTACTGTATAGTTGCTAGAAAATAAGAGTAAATTATATATATTTGATGTGGATATGTTTATTTGCCTAGAAAATTCAAGATACTCTAAAAACAAAAGTATGAGAACTACTAAAAACTAAAAAGAGAATTTCATAATATGAATGATGCATCTATTAATGTTCACTTACAGAAAATAGAATCCACTCTATTTAAAAAAAAAATTAAGTATGAAGTGGTACAAAATAATAATTATGGGAAGGGTTTAAAGAAGAGTCTTTATTCTCAGATTCTCAGATGTAAATCTTTGCACTGAAAATAGCTTTGCCTTTGTCTCAGTTGGAAAAGACTGATGATGTCATTACAGGAAGTCACTGAATCAGGAAGCTATTGTTGTTACTGCTGAATGCAGGGTTCCTAGACACCTGTCTCCGTTGTAACAACACCTGCTTGGTCTAGAAGCCAAATGCTGAATTGGGATGTAGTTGCTATAGTTGCTGCCTAAGAATCATTTCTCTCTCTACCAGGATTTATATAATCAAAATACATTCAATTAATTGGTACTAAACCATGTCAGAAGGTTACTTTTTAGCTTTATAGATTTTAAACACTAGGATATTGAAATAAATCTGAAAATACTCAACCTAGTATCTGCTATACTGAGTACAAGATGAGTATACAGAACTCAAAAGCTTTTCCTGTACTAGAAATTGCTTCTATTATAGAAATAGGAAAACATACTCAAAATTACAACAAAACGCTAAAATTCTTAGAGGCAAATCTTATAAGAAAAAGTAATATTTCTTTGAAGGACATGAAACACTATATGAAGAGATTGAGAAATAATTTCTATTTATAGTTGGAAGGACTTACAATGAAAATATCGATTTTCTTTAAGTATGCAAAACTGATAAGTGTTTAATTAGAATACTAATGTTTTTTTCTATAATTTGATAAAAAATTCTTGATATGCAAGTAGAATAATAAATTCTTAAGGAATAGACAATAAAGGGATGAAAATGATAACTAGTTAAAGCATGTTGGAGGCTTCTTTGTTTAGAACAAATAATACATTTTGTGAAGAAAGAGGCAAATGAATATAAAATAAATCTAGACAGACTTTCTAAACTATGTCACAAAGATACTATTTCTCTTCTGTGACATAGAGACATAGAGCCCATAAGAGGCAGCTATCCATCCATAATACAAAACTGTTTACATCCATTTCATATTATACATGAATAATTTCTGAATTATTTTAGTTTCAGATAAAAAGATATTAGAAGAGAACTTGCAGACTGCACATAATTGTGACATAAGGGAGACCTTCTTCACAAAGAGAGGAAATATTGATATAGGCAAGAACCTACCAGAGATTCCACAGAAAGAAGTTATAAAGCAGAACAAGAAGGAGCAAGATTTCTCCAGAGATCAACTTCTAAGAGGCTTGGAGCCTGGCATCTCAGGGCTCCAGGGTATGGGGCATATGCAGCTCCCCACAATCCACAGCAGAGCCACTTGAGGCCATACCAGCCTGAGCCCTGGTCCAACCCCTTAGCCCCCAGTGAGTGCTACCACCACCACCACCACCACCATCTCATTCCACTAGTCCCAGGACACTCCATCGCCACTAGAAAGGCAGCCAGAGCCAAGAAAGTTGCAAGCACACCTCTCCTCCCAGGGAATGTTCCTCTTCACCACTGGATGAGTTTATCCTGAAGCCACCATCAGAAGACCTCAAAAGGAGCTTGGCATCTGTAGGCTCAAAGTGGAAGATACCAGTTGAAAGAAAGTAGTTTTAGGTTTACAAAAATAAATAAATAAATAAATAAAAAAGATTCAAAAGTACACAAGAAGATGGCAAACTAGAAGCAGCCCATGAGCACACCACTCTTATGGAAAGCAGTGTAGACTGCAGGCAGATGCCCACCTACAGATGGCTCTTCTCAGAGGAACACTGTAAAATCACAGAGAAGCAAGGTAGGATACTCAAAGTGAAGGAGAAGGTGCCTGGGTGATACATTTGACAAAACTGAAGGTATCTATGTGGAAGCTTCTACACATGGAGAAGATTAGGAGGATAGAGTAATGGGGTGCCATGTTCACAGTGTGGGCACTGTGGCCGAATTGTGAGAGGGCTCCCTACACTGCCACAGGCCTCTTTCTGGATGGACCTGGGACCTGCGTAAAATCTGTGCAGTCATTGCACTGGACAACAGGCACAGTAAGGACCTGGCAGCAGCCAATCCAGGTCTCTGCAGCTGACATCATCAGATGCTCTCAGATGTACAATGCCAGGGTGGCACAGGACTCAGCTTTGCAGTAGTAGCCTTCACATTGCCTCCACCAGGATGGGGGTTGAGGGGGAGAGCAGACTAAGCGGAGTTTCCTCTAAGCAGTCCCCTGTGACTGGAAGCCAAGCACTCCTCCCCTCCAGTGCAGTGGATTACAAGCAGAGGAGTCGACTGGGGTGCAAAAATGTCTAACCTGGAAGTTTTGGATGACTGCTTCAGCAGGTCATGGGGGCAGGGAGATCTCTGTGGTCCCTGGACTGTTGTATCAACCCCTACTCATGTGATAGACATCAGTAGTCCCAGAGCCTGCAGAGCAGCTCACTACCTGCTTGACCCTGCCTCCAGCCTCGAGGTCAGATTGGCCTGCTGCTGACAGGGCCCAGCTTCCAGCTCTGAGGCCCTGCTCAGAAGTACTGCTTTTGGTTCCTTCCAGTCGTGGCTCTGAGGCTCTCATGCTGGAGCCCAAGGTTCCCACAACTCTCACAAGGGCTGGGACATTGCTGCTGAGATTCCAGCTCCTAGGAGAGCTCCATGACATTCCAGAGCTGCACCTGTACTCCCAAGACCCTATCCCCGAGTCTCCACCACTGTCACAAGGCCAGTGGAACTGCTTCAAGGTCCAGCACTCGGCCAGGGATCCCACAGCCTTGAGCTGTCATTACCCTGGGACCTGGTTTGAGCAAATGCCAAAGCCTGAGAACCTATGACTCTGCCTAGATAGCTTTACTCAGCTGCCATTGTCATCTCTGTGAGGAGACTCTTGGGCAGAGCAATTTACTTAAGGCCAGTCTCCATGGTCAGGGTCTCACTCAGTTACCAACTTCAACCTTCTACCACTGTTTGGGGAACAACCCAACACCCACTACAAAGATTATCCAGCACAGACTTCAACAGTGGCAATCATAAGTGAACAGGACAAATAAGAACAGCCACATTACAGGCTTCTAGTGCACACACCCCTCTCCTGTCACATCAACACTCCACAGTAGGTAAAAGAGTGGCCATGTGGGTACTCCCTTCTTCTAATTAAGCAGGAGAGTTCCCATCAAAGACCAGGTACTCTGCAAACCCATTAGCCCTGAGTTGAGAAAGGAGGTTTTAGATGAGAAGAAACCAGCAAAAAACAAAAACAAACAAAACCCCTGGTAACATGAAAAACCAAAATAGTTAAACACCCCAAGGGATCACTATGGAGTTACAAAAGTAAACTCAAACCACAAGGAAATTGCCAAATGACAGAAAATGGACTTCAGAATACAGATGGCAAATAAGATGAATGGAATTGAAGAGAAGGTTGAAAACCAGCAAAAAAGAAGCCAAAGAAATATTTCAGGAAATTAATTAAAAAATCACTAAAGAGGTAGACTACATAAGAAAGGATGTAATAGAACCTAGAAAGAGTCATTTAGGGAATCTCAAAACATAGCAGCAAGTTTCAGCAATAGACCAAACCAAGCAGAAGACTCTCTGAACTTAAGGACAATACTCTTGAGCTAAGTCAGTCCTATAAAGAGACAGAAGAGAATTTAAAAAGTCCCATCGACCCACGAATGGACTAGCAAATTGTGGTACATGTATACCATGGAATACTATGCAGCCTTAAAGAAAGATGGAGACTTTACCTCTTTCATGTTTACATGGATGGAGCTAGAACATATCCTCCTTAGCAAAGTATCCCAGGAATTGAAGTAAAAGTATCCAATGTACTCAGCCCTACTATGAAGCTAAACTATAGCTTTCACATGAAGGCTATAACCCAACTATACCACAAGACTATGAGGAAGGACCAAGGAAGGGGAAGGGGGGGGGAGGTTTGGGTGGAGGGAGGGTGATGGGTTGGGCCACATCTATGGTGCATATTTTTATCTATAATAAAAATAAATAAATAAATAAAAATAAATAAATACTTAGTGAATGCTTTTAAAAGTATGATACAGGGAAAAAAACAGCCTGCAGAGTGGGCATCCAACTGTACCTTTGCAGAACTGTTTTTGGGGATTTCTCAGGTAAGTGTCAGTGATGGAGGCAAAACTCTCTAGGTAGCGGAAGACCACAAACCAGCCACCCTGTTAAGGTGTTAGCGCCATCCCCTCTCTAATGTTGCAAGTCTTCAAGGTTGTTTATACTTGACCTGGGGACCAGGGAGCATCACCAGGGTAAACTTTCAGGAGATGGAGTCATGTTTTGAGGCTTCTCTTCCAACCCGATACAACCTCTGCTAGAATTTGCAAAGAATTTGGTCTTTGTGGTGTCCTCAAGGACTGGATTTAAGGGACATCTGTCACCTAAGCCACATCTTCAAAGTGACCCTACAACAACACTATTCCTTTTCACTCTGAAAGGGCACATTTGTCACCTGCACTGTGGTCTAGGAAATGCAAACTGCCATCCACCCAACATGGTCATTGATTTTGAAGTAGCCTGGTGACCCCAGGCAGATGTGGACATTCATGAACTTATCAGCAAGGGAGCTTGAAGATGGAATATTTAAAGAAATCCAAGAGCAAGACTGAAAGAAGGAGAGAAGGTGGAGGTGGAAGGGCAAAAAACTGAGTCTTGGGAGAGGATATGGAGATGGCTGCTGAGCCCCTGGGGGCAGCCTGGCTGGTGAAGGCCCCTCCTGTGCTCTGCCCTGCACCAAGTCCCCAGCTCGGCAGGTCTCATCTGCACTGGCAGCCTTGCCCACCCAGTCTACCTACCTGCTGCCAGAGCAGAATATGTGACTGTAGGCTCAGAGGCAGATGACAGCCTAGGACCCCACAACAGGCATCACGATGAGCCAGATGGAAAAGAGCAAGACAGGGAGGTCAGAGCCCTTGTTAGAGAAGGGTGTGAAGGGGCCAGAATGGAGGGGACAGGAGAGGAGTAGGTGCCCAAGTGACCAGGAACCAACCTCTTTTCACCCCATTTAGCCAATCCCTCATCACTGATGGGGGCAGGGTCACAATGGGACCACCATGACATCACCACATCCCAGCCCACTATTCCTTGTCACGAAATCTCCCTAGAGCTGTTCCATCCCCAGTTCTGTCCCAGAGGCCCAAGTTGGTGACAGTCCTTCCTGACTTTTACTCCTGGCCTCTCTTACACCCTATCCCACCCCATCTGTCCAGTGTTCATCAGGACAAATCCCAGTTTGCAGGAAAAAATAATTAGAACTCAGAAAAGTTTGAAGGCGGGCAAGTGGTTGAACCCAGGGCTCTGAGTCAGTCACCCTCCTGGCCTGCTGCTTCCAAGACACCCTCTCTCGGCCTCTACACTGGGAGTTGCAACAGGCCAAAGCAGAGGCCTGCCCAGAGGGATTGGCCCCTCTCCTAAGGGGTCTCTGGCCTCACCCCACGGACCTCTGACCCCACCCCGTTAGCCTCTGACCCCACCACTTTAAAGCACCTTCTATTGCTAGAGGCCTGAGGTTTCCACTGGAACAGGAACAAGCCTCTGCTGCCTGGTCCCCATCAGGATCACACTCACCCCTGACCTAATTTTGTCAACAATGAGAGTCCAGATGCACCGGATGTCACGAGCTGGAACTCAGAGAAATGCTACCCTGCAATGGGTTCCGGCCTTGGAAAGAGGCAGCCTGGGGGTTGGACAAAGTTGAGGAGTCGGTGACTGTCAACCCATCCACAGGGGCAGCAGTGACTGCAGAAGAGCAGGTCGGAGTCTCCACTAACCCAGCTCCTCTGAGCAGATGCCAAGGCCAGATTAAATTCACCAGGAATTTAATAAAGGACATATCTATGTGAAAAAAAAGCAGAGTTATGAGAGCGGGGAAGGCCACCAGCCCTGAGCGCGAGTGTCGCCTGGCCCGAGGGAAGCAGCGTCTGGGCGGTGATTCTGAGAGCTCCGCAGGGCCACTGGGGAGTCTTTGAAGCAGTTCTGGGCGTCCCAGCAACAGGTGGGCCGGTACCGCCGCCACAGGAGGGCGGCCGCGGGGCATGGCCAGAGGGAAACACCGGGACAGCAGGGATCTGAGCTCTGGATTGCCGACAGGAGCCAAAGCCAGGACCTGCAGGAGGCGCAAAGGAAGGACTGGAAGACCCTACCATGGGACTGTCCTAAGGGAGCAGGCAGGTGGGGCCCAGGGAGAATGGAACACCCTCTGCAGGGCCCAGGCTGGGGTGGTGGGCAGCGAACAGGCTCTCTTATGTTCATTTTTTTATTCAAAGTTACACATTCGCATGGAATTACTATCAGATGACACCCAGGAGGTTTTATTTCAGAAAACAGCAACTCTGTCTTCCCCCTTTTCTCATTGCTGGCCCACTCAAACTCATTTTCTCCTCTTTGAGGTGAGTTATGAAGATCGCCTGTGCTGTCACCACACACACAATCGCAGAGTGGCTGCAACAACTTAGTGATCATAGTTTGACTCAACCCAGCGTTCTGTAACAGCATTTCATAGCAGATTAAATGAGATCAATTTTCGCTTATATGTTACTGATTTTCTTAAGAATTGGTCTTCATTACGTTCAAACGCTGATAAAATGTGTCTCAAGCTTTTGGGGAAGTTGAAGTGGTTGACTAGCTTAGTTAATTTATCTACTTTATTGAAAAGTAGGAGGCCTAAAACAGTGGCTCATGCCTGTAATCCTAGCACTCTGGGAGGCCCAGGCAGGTGGATTGCTTGAGCGCATGAGTTTGAGATTAACCTGAGCAAGAATGAGACCCTGTCTCTAGTAAAAATAGAAAACTTAGCCGGCTGTTGTGGTGGACACCTGTAGTCCCAACTACTTGGGAGGCTGAGGCAAACTGCTTGAACTCAGGAGTTTGAGGTTGCTGTGAGCTGTGACACCATGGCATTATAGCCTGAGCAACAAAGTTAGACTGTCAGAAAAGAAAAGAAAGAAAAGTAGGAAACTCTTTTAGAACAATAATTTAAAAAAAAAAAAAAAAAATGAAGTTCAGGTACGATTTCCATTTTTCCACTTTCTGCAAAATCTGACTACAATTTGCATGTTTTCCACTCTCTGTGAGGTAAGCCACTGAAATTTCTAGGCCGATACTGAAAGACTTAGAACAATTCCTGACTCCTCAATATGAGAAAGACCCATATTATTTCTGAATAAATTTTAATTCATTTCACAGCACTTTGTTTAAAATGGGGAATATACAGCCTTCAGATACATTTTTAAAATCCAACTTAATGGAAGCTCATGTAAGTGAAGTGAAATTTGCTCTATCTGTACTTTGTAACACCATGAAATTTAATAAAAAGGGATTTCATGTTGGTAAACATTAGAGAAGTTAAGATTATAGAAAGTTAGATTGACAGAATGAAATGATTACATAAAAAGTTTTGTGGGACAACACCTGTGGCTCAGTGGGTAGGGTGCCCCATATATCGAAGGTGGCGGGTTCAAACCCCACCCCACCAAACTGCAACAAAAAAATAGGGGTTGTGGTGAGTGCTTGTAGTCCTAGCTACTTGGGAGGCTGAGGCAGGAGAATCGCCTAAACCCAGGAGTTGGAGGTTGCTATAAGCACTCTACCGAGGGCGATAAAGTGAGACTCTGTCTCTATAAAAAAAAAAAAAGTTTGTGATCAGGGTCAGGGATACAGGATGTAGGACGAGGACATGAGCTTCCACAAAGAACATACTATACTGGGGGCTTCAGGAGACAACTTAACACAAACATGAAAGGTCTTCAGGAAAAAAGGGCCTGGCTTGAGAAGCCATTTTATTATTTTAATTCTATTTTATTTTTTGAGACAGAATCTCACTACATCTCCCTGGGTAGAGTGCCGTGGCATCACAGCTCATAGCAACCTCTAACTCTTGGGCTTAAACTATTCTCTTGCCTCTCAAGTAGCTGGGACTCCAGGTGCCCACCACAATACCTGGCTGATTTTTGTTGCTGTTGTCATTGTTGTTTTAGTAAGCCCAGGTGGGTTCAAACCTGCCAGCCTCGGTGTATGTGTCTGGCGCCCTACCCACTGAGCTACAGGTGCCGAGCCTGAGAAGCTGTTTTAAGACTAACTAAAACAACACGTACATCTGACTCATTGAACAAAACAGATTACTTCTTGTGGGTGTAAGATAAGAAGATTCAGGTTTTTTTCTCTCTGGCTCCTGAGATGAGTAGGGTGTCAACTATTCTGCCCTGCAGGAACACAGAGGTTTAACTGGGTGGCATCTGGCTCCAAAGTCCATGTTCCCTTTTCCTTTGTTTTCTGTAATTATTTTTTAAGAATATCTTAAAAAATAAAAATAAAGAGTAATCAGGTGGGTGATAGAAAATTAAGACCTGAGATAATGCGAAGATGACATGTTATTGTTGTTACAAACACCCATTTGCTGACCAAGAGAAGTAATAAAAAGTATATCTAGAGTTGGGGGTCGTCACTGTCTCTCACATAAAGGGTGTTGACCACCCAGGCCCATTCTAAATTGTACTCTATTTCTATTGTCTTTGTTTTTCTCATTCCCTAGTCACCAGCGAACACTGGGGACACTCACGGGTTGTGTGGGGGCTGGTTCCTTACATCTTCACACTGAAGCCACTATGAACTCTTAAAATAAATATGCTATAAGGTTGTCTCACTTGTGAATAATCCAGGAATTTTAATCTCAAGGACAAGATGATAAAGTCCTGGCAGGTGACATAAACGTTTTTCTCTTAGATTCTCCACTGTATAGTCCCTACTCCAGGGTAATGTCTCATTACAGTGTAGAGCATGTACCACGTACTCAGTACATAATTGTAGGATTATTTCAGGCATAGACTAATTGGAGTTATAGTCATAGTTTGGAAAAACAGTTATATTTCATTATTTTGTGACATCACCAATCTTTTCTTCTTTTATATTTTATTTTTTATTTTTTATTGTTTTTTCATCAATCTTTCCTAATCTCAAATAAATTTTTCTTTTTTTTTGAGACAGAGTCTCACTTTGTCACCCTTAGTAGAGTGCATAATGTCATAGCTCACAGCAACCTCAAACTCTTGGGCTCAAGTGATTCTCTTGCCTCAGCCTCCCAAGTAGCTGGGACTACAGATACCCACCACCATGCCCACCTATTATTAGAGACAGGGTCTTGCTCTTCCTAAGGCTGGTTTTGAACTTGTGAGGCTCAGGGAAATCCACCTGCCTGGGCCTCCCAGAGTGTGCCAGGATTACAGTCATGAGCTACTGCGCCTGGCCTCTCAAATAGATTTTTAAAAATTACATGTGACCTTGGGCAGCACCTGTGGCTCAAAGGAGTAGGGTGCCGGCCACATATGCTGGAGGTGGCGGGTTCAAACCCAACCCTGGCCAAAAACTGCAAAAAAAAAAAAATTACATATGACCACTGGGAATTTTTCCTCTTTTTCTAAGGACCCATTATGTCTCTCTTGCCTTCATAACAGTGGTTTGAATCCATAAAGACAAGAATGGAATAAAATTACTCTGTATTAGGCCATGCCTGTGGCTCAAAGGAGTAGGGCACTAGTCCCATATGCCAGAGGTGGTGGCTTCAAACCCAGCCCTGGCCAAAAAATGCAAAAAAAAAAAAAAGATTACTCTGTATCTCACTAAGGACAGCATTGAGTGTTACACAGTCCTCAATAGATATTTGCTGATGAGTAGACAATGAGTTATTCCTTTTGTGTGCATGTGTTTAAATGAAAGAAGCCAGTTCTATATAAGAAGGGGAAAAGCTCTTTGTTGTTCACCAAGAATCAAGGGCAAGTTTTTAGTCTACCCTAACCTTATTACTATAACTCCCAGCATGGTGCCTTCTGGGTGGGAAGCAATCACACAGTTGCTGCATAAATCATAAATGAAGGAAAGGTGATATTTCGAATAAGCAGTAGTAAAAATAAATACACATGAGTAATTGCAATATATAAATCCTAAGTGAAGAACTAGTGTTAGTTCTAACAGTAAATTAAATGATACGACACTCTGCAAAGTCAGAAGGTAGATCTGGGTTGCGTCAAAGGCCCCATCTGTCCACCTGTAGCCTCACAGGAGTAGGTGGTGGGGGTAGCCTGTGGGGGCAACCTGGAACATGGTAGAAACTCTGGGTTCGTGGACCAACTCCATCTTGGCTGCTCAATAATTTGTGTAAAATAGAAAGCCCCACTTTGTATTTTCAATGTCTTTCTTGGAAGTATCTGTATCTTCCTGAACAAGTAAATATTTGGATAAACTTTATATTAACATGCAAACCAGAATGCCATACCAGCTGTAAAGTACTTGGATGTAAGCTGGGTAATCAAAAACCAAGCTGGAATTTCCTACAGTTTCAGCCAGTAAAGGAATGAGAACTGGTCCTATTATCATAATACTATTCCATTTTCGGCACAGGTCCCCTGATAAGAGATGGCCTAATATTCAATACAGCCATGAAAGGGAATTTAAGGGCAGAAGGGTTAGTGATAAGATGGAGATTGGGAATCATGATCTTACGGTCCAATTCCTGGCTTCAAGCCTTCTCTCTTTCTTTGCCAATAGTGAGAATTTTTAGAGATAATTTCATATTCTAAAGATAGAGGAGCCACAGATAGGGTTCAAGCTTACAGGGGCACAGATGAAGCCAAACCTGAGAGAAGGCTGGGTATGGGATGGATTGGAAGCCTGGACGTATGTGGGGGGCCACTAAGGGTGGGACCCAGGCTCACTCCCCTATGGAGTTTGGATGGTGCCCTACAAATATTTGCTGACACATCTTAAAAATAATAGAATGGAATAGAAAAGAATGGAATTAAACAGGATGAGATAGAAATGCACTAACAATTTGAAATAAACACCTTTCAAAAAACTTGGGGCAGATGGTGGAGTACAGAGGTGGACAGATGGAACATGGTGTGCAGTGAGAAATTTGGGGAATTACAGAGGCAGAAAAGTCATGAGGGAATTGAAGGCCTCTTCTGTCCCCTGGTCTTCAGTTTCACCCAGCGGCAGCCAGCCAACAATTGTGACTTTCTGTGCCTTTGTCCTTGAAGATGCCAGCTGAGGGCTCTGATCCACCTAGCCACCCATTTTCAAATAGTGTAGAATTAAAACTAAATTGGTGAGCCACAGAATAAGTAGAAGAGAGACCAAAACTGTAGAGACTGAGCACAGAAGATGCTTGAGGATGTAAATTACTGAAAGAATTTACAGGATTCATCCTTCCAAGGAGAGGAAGTTATCCTGAGTTGCAGAATCAAACCCCTTCCTTGCAAGAGGGGGCATAGGTGCCTCAGTGAGACTCCAGAAGCCATGTTTTTAAAGAAGCAGTTTGCTTGGCGGAGAAAGGGGGAATTTACTTTTGTGAATAAGCCTGCAGCTGGCTCTTATTCTTGGCAAGGTCTGTTACTCTGGAATTGGGGGTATAAATGGGTCCAGTCACATTGGACTTTGATTTTCTTGAGTCAAGTTAAATGCATACCTCTCCTGTGAACCAGCAAAATACCACTACTACATATATAAAAGTGTCATTTTGGGGGGCACCCATAGCTCAGTGCTTAGGGCACCGGCCACATGCTCCAGGGCTGGTGGGTTTGAACCTGGCCTGTACTTACTAAACAAACAAAAAAAATAGCCGGGCATTGTGGCAGGCACCTGTAGTCCTACCTATTAAGAAGGCTGAAACAAGAGAATCACGTGAGCCCAGGAGCTTGAAGTTGCTGTGAGCTATGATGCCAAGGCACTCTACCAAAGGTGACAAAGTGAGACTCTGTCTCAATAAAAAAATTTTAAAAAAAAGTGTCATTCTCAAATTACCCAAAACAATACTCACATAAATGGCATGTACATTTCAAGATTTCATTTAACTCCTTAATGAAAGAAGTAGCATAATGCAAAATCTATTCCATGAGGATGTGAGAACAGGTATTTATATGATCTATGGGGAAAAAATGCTGAAACAAAGTTTCTAAATTTGGCCAGGTGCAGCAGTTCATACCTGTAATCCCAGCACTTTGGGAAGCTGAGGCAGGAGAATCACTTGAACATAGGAGTTTGAGGTTGCTGTGAGCTATGACACCTCAGCACTCTACTCAGGGTGACAGAGACTCTGTCTCAAAAAAAAAATGAGGAAAAAAATTATAGTGTAGTCTTTACAATAAAGTATATCAGTGAAAATGAACTATGCTCCATATTCCAACATAAGGCAATTTCACAATGCAATTTTGTGACTTTATCTGGCTTTGGTTCGGTCATATGACTTGCTTTGGTCAGTGTGATGAGTGGACGTGACGTAAACAAAAGCTGAACTGTGCTTATCTGTTTGGTCTGTTATCTTGTGCCTCTACCTTTTGCTATTGAAAGAACACGCTTCTGAGAGCCATAGCTTTAAAGAGATCTGGGACAAGTGGGCCAGATCTGGACGTAGCCCCCCCGGATCCTGGACCCATGCCCTGCTCAGACCCACCAGTCATGAAATAAATGTTTTGTGGTACCCTACTGACTTTCAGAATGATTTACTATGTAGCATTACTATTATGTCTTACACAAGTGAAAATGACTAAAATCATTTACACGTTATGTACATGCAAAAGTAGCTAATAAAAATATACCCCCCCAAAAGTAGTAAAACAATGGAGACAAGCAGTGACTAACAAGCGTCAACATCAGAGTAATTGATGGCTATCCCAGTGTGAGGGAGTGAGATGTTTGAGGCACACAGAAGCCCTTAACAATAATGACATCCTAGGACTCTGGGAGGCTGAGGCAGGTGGGTTGCCTGAACTCACAGGTTCGAGACCAGCCTGAGCCAGAGCCAGAGCAAAAATAGCTGGCCCTTATAGTGGGCACCTGTAGTCCCAGCTACTTTGGAGGCTGAGGCAAGAGAATGGCTTGAGTCCAAGAGTTTGAAATTGCTGTGAGCTATGATGCCATAGCACTCTGCCGAGGGTGACAAAGTGAGACTCTATCTCAAAAAAAAAAAAAAAAAAAGAATTAGCTACCTAACAAAGGCAAGGCAATTAAAAAAACAAAAAGAATAATGGTAGCACTTTATTTCTTAAGCTGACAGGTAGGCATACTGTTCTATTAGTATTCACTATAGCTTACATACATATTATAAAAGCTCTCATATGCCTATACAGACTATATATTTCATTTTCTTTCAGAGGAGTAAAACTCACACACAAAATCTGTAAAGTATGTTAGAGCCTGGGACACCACCACCATGAACCTTTTATAGAAGCTTAGTACAACTGAACTCAGCTCATGCACATATGAGCTATCAAAAACTGACAACTACATGTTCTGATCAGTGATGCAACCCGAAAAAATAGGAAGAAAAACAAATGGTTGACAATAAAGGAAAATGATTCATAAAAAAACCCAAAACAAACAAAAAAAAACAACAGGCTGATCCAAGGTGAATGAAAAGTATGACCAAATTTTGGGTTGAAGCAATCACCTAGTGCAAACCCTGGAGGCAAATGTGGAGAGACAGCGGACACTGAGGGAGAAGCATCAGGTGAATGAAAGTGGCAGGAGGTAATTTTTTTTTAAAAAGGCAAAACCTAGGTCACTTACAATGCTTTAGCCAGAGAGAAGGCAGTGGGGAAGGGAGAGGAGCACCTTTGGGAGCCACCTGCAGTGCTTTGTCTTTCAAAACTGTGTAAATATGTAGCTTGGATATTCAAACAGTATTTTTTTTAAAACATCCTTTTCTACTTATACCTCATTTTTGAGCTCCTTGGCACTGTCCCTTCAGCAGGGTTCGGGTCTCTGGTCAGCACCCCAGTGTCTGGGAGACCCACATTTACCCAGGTGTCTGCCCTGTCCTGAGACCAACTTCGAGCACCAAACTTCACCCCACCTGGTCCCAGCTCTGTGTGCTAGGGACACATAA